>SDEE01001194.1:0-11309 GCA_004126415.1 Candolleomyces aberdarensis | reverse complement strand
GGCAGTCCTCGAGCAGACCCCAACTCTCGTGAACCCAAGAGTAATGTACTCTTATAATTATCCTTCGTGCCGCGCGAGGTATCTTAAGACTAGCAGGGTTTTGTAACATAGAGATCTGAATAGACACGACCGTGTATTGAACTATGCGTGATTATTCAATAAAAGAGTGTTTATTCGCGAAAAAGCGAACACGGTCGTATCACCGGGTACCCAGTGACATTGACCAGGATCTCGTGCCATTGCCGGCTCTGTCGTCTGGCTTGGAGCAAAGTTCTTTTGCAGAAGAGTGCCATAGAATACTCCAGCTTCGATGTGCTGGGTGTTTTGGGGGGGAGAAGTTTGGCCGTCCATTCACAGAGTAGGTCCAGTGCCATTTTTACTAGACATCTTACCTCAATCTAACTGTGGCTGCACTCTAGTGGAGGGGACATTCACGTAGCTGTAGACGCCAACTTCAACCATCGACATCTACGAAAGGCAGCTAGCTCCCCAACGTTCTACACACCGCAGTTTTTTATCTCAAAAGAAGAAGTTGATGCAGTTGGTGAGCGTATTGAGAAGCAGCGCCCGCTGAAGGTTCGTCGCAGCTTCGTGGTGCCAAATGAAGCAATCGATTCGTGTCAGGAGGCCCACGAGGCTGGGACAGGGAGCACAGTCAAGACCTCTATGCAGAAGTTCGACATTGGAGGGCTTGCTGCACTTGTCTGTCGACATGACGTTCCACTGTTCATTGCCAATGTGGACACGCCAGGAGAGCAGCAAAAGTATGCAGTCTCACTCATTGAGCACATGTTCAAGCTCCTGCCTCCAAAAGCCACAGTTGTGGTTCTTTATGACGTTGGGTGTGTGTTAGATCGTAGTGTTGCTCAAGTATGTTTCCATTTTCCTCCACGTTCTCACTTTCTGATATAATCTGCTGCAGTATGAGATGTTTGTAGACGGAATAGAAGAGCGGGTGATGTTTGCGACAAGTGTCATGCACTCCTATGTGCATCAGTGGTCGTGCCAGCTTCATTACAACCCAAGGTTGAAGGATGGGCTTGGATTGACTGACGGAGAGAATGTTGAACGCCTCTGGTCCCGCAGCCGGGGACTGATCCCTGTATGTCGCAGCTCTGGAGTAAGTTGCTTCTCTTTTTTGTTCTTCTCATTGTACCTAACTTTTACCCAAAATTAGAAGCATCGCAGGGTTTGGCTCATCAATCGTAAACTCCGGACCATTGCCAAAGAGCTTAAGGAAGAAATGGGATCCTGGATCTCACGGAAACTAAACAAAGGGGTTGTCGAGCAAACAGCAGAGTCTCAAAAGACCCTGGACGAATGCAACATGGAGGTCAAATTTTTGGAGAAGCAGTGGGCAGACCAGAAGGCGACACAAATCTCAGTCCGCTCCCGTGAGTATTCTCGTACTAGAAGTAATGATTTTTCAATAATGCTCTGTTCTCTATAAGATGCTCCAGCTCGTTTGAAGACCCACCTTGGCAACATTCTTAACATTCAAACTGACATAAATGAGCTGGAAGCCACCGTTGAAAAAAGTCTTGGCCTCCTGAAGAAGGGTCTGCTCCCCGAGACCTGTCGCCCTGCAATAGGTGACCTCCAAGCCCAGCTGCAGAAAATAGAAGCAAACGCACAATCACTCTATACTTCTATCAATGTCTCCAATGAATTTCCTTCACTAGTTGGCGTCGACTTGGAATTCGTCCAGAAACTTTACCTTGTTCGTGAAATTAAAGCAAATGTTCAGCGTAAAGCAACAAGTACATTTTGGGAATTCGACAAACTTGATAGGGCGGCAGGAGGCAAGGATATAGCTCTAGGTGAGTATTCAAGTTGTGCTTCCAGAAACAACACGTTAGTGACAAACTATTAATGAACTTAGGTACAAAAATGCATCAGCATGTTCGCTCTGCGATGACAAAGAAGACTGCCGCCCTTACTGCAGCCATAAAGCGGTATAACACTGAGTGCCAGTCACTGGCAGCAGTTTCAAAACCTGAATGGAATATTCCCCTTCCTGAACCGCTGCCAACAAACATGGGTGAACTCAAAACATGCACCACATTGATGGAGAATGTGTGGATAGAGCCAATACAGGGCGACTCTCAACGCTGGGTTCATGACCAAGATGTTCGTGATGGCATTCGTGCTATGCTACGACTTAAAAGGTGTCGTGAGGAGCATCAGAGACTTGGGCGGGAGGCAGACAACATGCTGAAATGGTACAGAAAAGAGCTTAAAGCAATTGCTACTGCAATTAAGGACTCATCAAGTGCGTTTTTGTCCCTTCAATTAGAATAATACCTATTTCTTATGTTTAATGCAGATGTTCTGCTTGTTTCCCAGCTACGCCTCGAATTTGAGGAATTGGCAGGGCTGAAGAGCTCCTGGGCTACCAGCCTGATTACAGAGGCATCCTATGAGGCTCATCTCTCCTGTATAGTGCAGGCTGCTGATGGAATTCAGCTAACGTGGGCACCAGTCAAAGTTGCCGATGATTCAATCGATGACTCTGAGCTCTCTGCACCAGTTCTACATGTTGATGCTGGAGAGGAGGATAGCTCAATGCTGCCATCAGCTGAAGAGGTATGCCTAAACGACCTATTTTCAGAGCAAGCAGAGCATGAGGGCAAGGTTGCTTTACAGCCTCTGAGCTGCAATCTTACATGGCAAACACCAGTGAGTTTTGCATTATTCTTCTGACTGTTGCCATGCACCTCATACAGCACTCTAGAACTCCTTGCTGTTAGATACAAACCTGCTTGGCGACCTGTCATTCCAGCCCCCCTCTGCTCAAGATACGTCGTCCACCCGTCATTTGTACAGTCCTGCAGGCAAAAAAACTTTTACCTTTGGTGCAAGAGAACTGGACCAACTTGCCCGACAGGATGGCAGAATCAACGACGAGTGCATCAATGGCGTTGTTGCATTAATTCAGCAGCGTCTGGATGGCATTTCCAACCTTCATCACCATGCCAAAGAGTGTGCAATATTTTCAACGCACGACCTGGCTCTGGTCCAATATAGTGCTCAAAATAGCAAAATATGGCGACAAACCCATCTGACACAGTTTTGGTTGAAGCGCCAATGGATAATACCCATTCATCGACCATTTCAAGAGCATTGGGTTGCAGCTGTTGTATTTCTCGACACTCAAACGGTTTACTTTTTTGATAGCCTTGCACAGGAGCGATCGTGTCGGAGAGAGCTGCAAGCAGGTGCTTAACTCAACATTGTTGAATTACTTGCCTAATTACAAGTTTCTTCAACTTGCAGCTTGTCATGAAATTTATCAAGTGCCTTGTTGACGTTTCAAATGAATACAGTTCCTCCTTTTCTGTCAACTTTGGCAAGAGTTGGAGTGCTCAGCCTCTTGTGGTACGTGTTTTTACATCCGTCATATGTGCCATTGATACACATTCAAGTTGATTGTAGGTGAACCCTGTCCAGTCAAATTCATATGATTGTGGCATTTGGGTCATTGCTTTTGTTCTTTCAACCCTTCGTGGGTTCCATTTCCCTTCACTGCATGAATGCAATGTCCCAGCCTTTTGTAGGATTATCTTACAACATGTCCTTTCTCTTCCAGTTTCAGAGTAGTTTATGCCACTGGTTATTTGGTCAATTCAACAGTTCACTTCTAAATTCTGCAGACTGGTTAGTGCTTGTGCTGCCTGGTTGGTTCTCCTCAGGCCACAGGGGCAACATATCTCAGTTTGCCTCCACTTGTTAACTCTCAACGTCACAGATTCTGCGTGGTATTATCTTTTTGGCAGGCACTTTGAAACTGTATATGCAATACTATCAAGATTTGAGAATATACAAGAGACTAACATACAACATCCAAAATGATGTGGGTTGGGGCAGGTTCTGAGTTATATACAAAGGTACAAGAAAGGGAGAGAGTCCAGAATGATGTGAGCAATCAGAGTCAGGAAAGTGTCTAAGTGATGTTTAAATGCACAAAATAGGGGGGGAGTGGCAGAGGAAGGGTGTCAGACAAACTGTGAAGCACGGGCGTGCAACCTGAGGTGGGGTAAAAGACCAGTGGTCAGACAAGGGCATAGCACGAGCATGGAGAGGAGCAAATCCTGCTGTGGTGGTTGGCATTCAGAAGGCATTCGCAGTGTTGGTAGGGGTGGTATGGCTTGTCCTTGAAGTGCTGGTGAACCTTGTGCCATCGCTTATCCCCGTAATACTTCTGTTTCCATGCTGGTCGATTGGCCCTATCAACTGACTGCAACTGTAGAGGTGTGTGAGCGTCGATTTTCAAAGCAGAGATGGAGAGAACTTACCATGAGGTTTGTATGCTGATCAATATCAAGGTCGTCACGCCAGGAGCTCAGGCGGCGGTCCTGCTTAAGAACGAGGGCTTCTGGATTGCTGTTTTCAACAAAGTCCATGAGGTGCATGGCAAGATCCTGTTGTCGCGTCAGTTGTTGGAAATGGCTGCCAGGTTGGAGAAACCTACGTACCTCACGGCGCTCCTCAACAGGACGTCTCTGGCCCAGTTCATCTTCATATGGCACACCCTTCCAAAGGTCAACAACTCTATTGAAGCGGATCCAGAATGCTTCCACTTCACGTGGACCAATTGCCTGTACTTCAACGTATCGAGGAGCTAGCCATTCAGCCATTTTTTTGAGGGCAGGCAGAAAGGTGAAAGGCGGCAGAGTGGTGGCGAGAGCACAAGAGATATCTGGGAGGAAAGCACAGATGACATTAGTCCGAGCCTCTAACGCTGCGTTGTAGTGTCTGTCGGAGGCATAGTTGGTGCGGTTGACGTTGCTTGTGTCAGGAAGGGGGTCGAGCTCGGCCAGCTCCTCGTCAATCTTCTGGAGTCTTTCATGGTGAGGAATCTGCGCAGCAAGGGTTTGCGAGATGTTCTCCAGGGCTTGAAGTTCCTGCTCTCTACGGTCTTGCTCAACCAGCGTTTTGAGCATGTTCAGGTGAAAGGCCCTGTCGGGGCAACCAGCTAGCTCTGGCCCATATCTTTCAATGAGCTCTTGAAGCAACTTGGGATCGGGTTCAGGAAGAATCATAATTTTGGGGCTTCTTGGCCGAGACGTTTGAGGTTGAGGGACTCTGTGTGTCGCCATTTTGGTGGTGCCAGATGAGGGTGGTGAAAAAGGAACGGACGGCGACAGCGCACTGGACGGCGTTGACCGGAGCAACGGCTCCGAAGGCCTGGCATTCCTCCTCACAGTGTCGTCAAAAAGTGCAGCAATACATTCCAAAAAACTGCAGCACTGCATTCCAAAAAGAGAGAACGTAGAAACAAGAGTATAGTGCTGGTCGCATAGCCAGTAAGAGGTAATAGGTAGTATGCTCTGTTCCTAGCAAGAAAGAAGGAGGCGAAACGCGAAAAGAGAAACGAAAATAAAGTGCTGGCCTGTCCGAGCTACTGCTCCACGACACCTGCATAATCCTGATCCACGTCCACGTCCACCTTCAAATGCACTGGGTGCAACCTTCTGCAAATATGCGTCCTCAGCTCGCGATCTACAAAGAGCAACAAGTTTCCATTCATAGTGGCGACAAGCACTAATTGATAGTTATGAATGCAACCTGGGTTTGTGTTAGAAGCCGTGTAGCTCTAGCAAGTGTAGAGCTTACCTGGTCCTGAGTTCAGAAATCCTGCTGATTCTTGAGTGTTGGCGTTTGTCAACTGCATCCTGTTAAACGTCTTCACCACCTGCCGGAGCTTATCATGAATGGTCTTCGACTACGTTGGATGGAACCCCGCTTGAATCAACTCTAATAAAATCACCTTTTCGTTAGCCAAAGCGCACGATAAAGGCAGTAAAAAAAGAGAGGAAAAAATCACTCACCACCGCTATACTGATTCCTTACTTAGCAGGCTCCGCCGACTCTTGCTCCAAGCTATCTCACTGTCGATGCCGTCATGACCCCACGAGTTCCTCTGCAACCCCAACGCCGCACTCGCACCCGCCGCAGTCCTCGCCACCCTCGAGCTTGGAGAGCCGTAGGGGCGCTTTCGTACCCCATCTTGCGAGTGATCGCAGTTAGTGCTGCCAGATCAATGAAGCTGCAGTTGCCGGCCATAATTTTCTCAGTTGAGGCTATCTACAAGCCAGTCAGAGGACGCTGCGAGGCAACACGGGTTGTCAGCAAACGAAATGGAATGAAGGGCTTCATTAGGACGTGCAGGTGTCACCAATGAAGTGGGCATTCTACTCAATCACCGGGAGGGTGTTCGAGACTGACGGCGCAGCGGGTCACGAATTTGCTGACAGCCTACCGATCACACACATATCAGAACTGCTTCAAATTCATGGGAGACGGAAGAGGGGCATACCTGACGCAGATTAAGCTCCATCGGGTCATGCCGCTGCATAACCTCTGCAAACAGTCGACGTGTCACGAAAGCCACCCCCACACCGAGCCGTAGCCTCCCTCTCATGGTCCTGACCGACCTCAGACGTATCCACGCACCCATCCTGCCACGCATCTTCTGGAGCTGCGAAATGCGGCGAGAACCAGCGAAAGAGCGAATTGACAGGGGCGCTTTGTTTCGCCGCTGAGCCTTGGTCTTGAAGTTGGGGCCGCCGACTCGCCTAGCAAGTTGCTAGAATTGTCCTCCGTACCAGTCGGAGTGGCCTCCAAGCGTCCGTGAGGCTGAGCATTCGGCCTTCGTTCTCGAGGATGGCCCCCTGCTCGCTGCAGAGCTCAGTCCTATCGGAGGTACCGTCAGATTCTGAATGTCTGTATGGCCAAGCAGGCAAGCAGGTGGGTTGACAGAAATGGTTGCTTACCAGACTTTGGGATCCGTCCTACTAGACGTCTTCTCCTCGGGCTTTGCCATACTCGGCACTTTCGCAGCCGCAACTCCCTATTGGGTTTGTAAAGAGTCGAAGAGGGGTTGTGCGTGGACGTTGTAAGCAATCATGGCGAAGGTGCTGGATGAGCCCAAGGTGAGCCTTCGTCCCAGTGGTCGTCAGTGCTGGTGCAGCTTGCCGCCTAGGGGCGGATCTTCTCGAGTCGAGCTTGCCGTACGCCGTCATGGAACGTCCGCTAATAGCCTTGAGGCCGTTTGTAAAGAGTCGAGAGGGACTGTGTGCAGACGTCGTGGGTGATGGTGGTGGGTGAGCCTTCGTCCCTGCTGCTGCAGCTTGGCGCCTAGGGGCGGATCATCTCGAGTTGAGCTTGCCGTACGCCGTCATGGGACGTCTGCCAATAGCCTTGAGGTGGTTGATGAAGAGTCGAGGAGGGATTGTGTACGGATGTCGTGAGCGATGGTGGTGAAGGTGGTGGGTGAGCCTTTGTCCCTGCTGCTGCAGCTTGGCGTCTAGGGGCGGATCTTCTCAAGTCGAGCTTGCCATACGCCCTTATGGGACGTCTGCCAATAGCCTTGAGGCGGTGATGAAGAGTCGAAGAGGGATTGTGCGCGGACGTCGTGAGCGATGGAGCTGAAGGTGGTGGGTGAGCCCAAGGTGAGCCTTCGTCCCAGTGGTCGTCGATGCTGCTGCATCTTGCCGCCTGGGGGCGGATCTTCTCGAGTCGAGCCTGCTGTACGCCGTTATGGGACGTCCGCCAATAGCCTTGGGGCCATCCGAAGGGGTGAGACTCGACACGTTGGGGAGCTGAAGCCAGGGCTGCCCCAGGACGCTATGAAGCAGGTGCGAGGTGAGTGCCACGGCTCGATCGCGGCAGAACGTGCCGCCCACTCTTGGTATGTTCGCTGAAGCGTGACGGCCGTTGCATGTTTGATAGGGATGACGCTGGTGGTGAGTACGAGGGGGAAAGGGCAGCCTCCGACATGGCGCGTCCGGTGCTGTTAGCGTAGGCGAATTCGCAGGGCTCATAGTCCGTTGCACCCATACTATACATACCAACCCACATTGCTTAAGTCCTGTGTTTAACAGTCTAGCCCCAGGGGCTGCAGGAAATGAGAACCCTTTATATTACACAGCGGCTGCCGGGCTTGTCTTGTATGTGTCTGACAGACGGGCCTCCGGGGTTCTCCCAGGCGTAGGTAGGAGCGAAGGCTCGACTGGCAGGTAATGGTGGAAGATGAGGGTATAGGGTGTGCAGTGACGGCTGGCTGATCAATCCATGTCTGTTTGCTGAGAGATCGGAAGGCGCAATTTGAGGGTATGAATTGAGTGAACTGGTCGAGCTGGGGGGCACCCCGATGGGCTCATCCCTATTCTCCTGGAGCTGTGTCGTTGTGTTATAGATTAGTTGCTGGGAGGGAGATGGTTGAGGCACGGCAAGTGCTTGTGGCAGTGGCAGCAGTAGGCCTTCAATGGTACGTTTGTATGAGGGTGCACCCTCAGGGCTCTGAAGAAACGGAGTATAAGCCGGAATCTCTCCAAAGGGCACCTGTGAAGAGGGGGGCTGAACGGATGGATAGTACTGCGGTTGTTCAATCACCAATCGACTGCCCCCCTGCCCAGGCACGACGCCCACAGATCGCTGCTGGGACGAAGGCAATCGACCTGCAGTGTTCGGTGAACACATTAAGCCTGGCCCGGACCTTGGCACGGCTACTCGACCATCTTGGGCGATGGAGGGCAATGGATATGGGCAATGGCGAGTGGACTTTGAGCCTGCGTTGCTGGGTGTGTCGCATGGCATGGGTAGAAGAGGAGGAAGCAGAAGTTGTGGAACCAGAAACTATGAAACCAAAAGCTGTGGAGACCACGAGACGTTCAGGCATACCACGGCATATTTGGTCGATCGACAAATGCAGTCTTCATTCGAAAGAGCGACTGGTTACCGGTCTCAGGAACGATGTCTTCCTCAACCTCGTAGTCATTCAAGAAAATCAAAAACGATAATCAAAACCAAGCGGAGTGACCGATTGAGCAGCTATTACTAAACGCTAGACGACAACTAAGTCGGAGCCTGAAATGGTCCGAATATTGCCAAAAGCTTGGGAACCAAACATTGGAAGAAGGGGCGCCGGCGCCGGATCCGAGCTTGGTTTCACGCACGTTAGATATGTACGGGGATAGAAGGATATTCTTACGGTTGTACGTGTATGGCTCTGTGGTACGCAAATTTTCGTCTATTGTCTACAGGGCTAGCCCAACTAATCGACCAAATGTCCTCCCCGCATTGACCTTTGATTGCTCCTGATCCTGCCGCAACCAGCGCCTTAGCTGGCTTGCCTGGAACATCTGCAATTGAGAAATAACGCGATTATGCGACTGCACGACGCCTATTGCGAGTAACCCTCCCCAAAAAGTTACTTCAAACTTTCTTCAGGTTAGCCACATGCATTGAACTACCCAGAACGTCCTTATTGGCGTCCACTTGTCGCTTAGATTAACCGAAGAATAGGTCACCTCTTTTTTATCCGTCTGATCGTCGATCTCTCCAGCTTCTAAAATATCCTGCCTCTCCTCGATCGCACCCTGCTCCCCTTGCATTGTACATCTGGGATGACGATGCCCTCCACCGTTTTAACGCCTTTCGGGTCACCTCCCAACGCCCAACGGACAGGAAATCGAGCAGTCCCCAGTCGTTGACCTGGCAGCTCAGATAGAGCCATGGCTATCCGGCTCTCCTCTTTGTAAAAATTCGACGTGTTCGAATTTTCCAAATATTGCTCCGCAACAGCGAACTTGAAGTGTTAGAAAGGAGAAGGGGAATAGTGGTAGAAGGGAGTTGAACCTGGGTGCGCCAGCGAGCATGGCGTCCAATGGCTTGTTAACATTTCGTATGCCTGAGCATCAATATCAATTTGTGAGTATTGCAAAAATTCGCTCAATCCCCACATTTCAGGAGTCAGGACTCGTCAGACGAGATGTAAGTACGGAAAATCACTCGGACTGTTGCACCGTTCCAGATGTCTACTGTAGTCATCGTCCGTAACGATGTTGAGGTGAACACTCTGAGGCTTATTACCAGGAACGAGGAATAGGGATCAATGTGATTTCAACGTGAACCCATACTCTCAATTATAGGGTTGTCAAAGGCATATGTAGCTCTACCACCGTAGGTTTCCATGAAAACATTGATATACCCGAAACCTTTGTCTACATGGTATGGTGGGGTAAATTCGTCTGGTGTGGGAGGTACAGTCGGTGGCTTGAGTGAAAGGTGCGAGATCACAAGAGGGCTAATAGTAGTGGCGAAGTTGGGGGGACATGGTAGGCGCCCATTACATCAGGAAAGCCACTCTGTATATGACGCTGTTATGATGAATCACTGCCTTGCTTGTGCAGTGTTGCTGCCCACAGCAAGCCAAGCCACTTGTCCATCCGTTGTATGTTTCGTGGCCACGAGTCCCCAGCGGTTACCATGTTTGCTATGGCCCATTTCATTCTTCGAGAAGATCACAGGACAAATGCTTTGAGACCTTCTGTCAATGACCACTCGTCTCGAGGGGAAGCAACAACTCTCCCGTTTTCTGTTTTGCGTTTCTCCAAGTGTAATAGATGAGGGATTGTCGCTTTTCGAACCGCGAGATCTGACCTTCTTCGTTGACGAGTAAATACGCAGATATCCTTGAGTTAATTCACCCGTCTAGACTTCAAACAGTTGATGGGACACTGCCAACCGATGCAATTTCTGCAGCATCTGCATGAACATGAATAGCCACTGACAAGGTCAAAGTACCTTCAGATGTTGAGTGCAGGATCGTATTTATGATTGAATATTCTCAGAGTCTGTATTATAGAACAACGCGGCAAACTAGAGCTCGTCCGNAATCACTGGAATCCGAGTCGTATATTGGCCATTCCTGATATTCACGCTTCCACTTCTCAATAAACCCATATATCACTGCAGCAGCCTCAGGGTTTCGGACCTAAAGATACAATGTCAGTTGAAGCCTCAAACCAAGGGAAGAATGCTCACTTTCACATTGTCAAGAATATAACGAAAGCAATCTAGCCACCCATGCCAAATTTCAGAAAGCCTACCCTCTCCGGAGTACACCAAAGGAAGCAATTTGTCGAATTTATGCCATCCACCCTTCTCAGTGAAATCAGCGAGTTCATCAAGGAAAGCAGATCCACTGTGGCCGACACTGAGATTTGGCAGTTCGGTGATGGCAGCCTGCAAACGACGTCTATCGAACTCTGAGAGCTCCTGATATTCACGCAGCACTGAAAACAGAGGGTTATAAATCGGGTCAGTCAGATTAACATTAGCGATTACGCACGAGAGTCCAAGTCGAGCGGACACCATTCGAGGATGCGTTGCAGACAGCACTTTGTGAGGTGCAGGTAAACGCGGAATTCAGATAGAAAAAAGTCCTTTGCGCGACTTTCTTCTTCCAAGAAGTCGGCAAAGGATTTGTGGTAAACCTCTAGAATTAAATTACCATCATCGTC
>SDEE01001193.1:0-11325 GCA_004126415.1 Candolleomyces aberdarensis | reverse complement strand
CAGACTCGTCAGCATCAGCCACAGTGATGACGTTGGTCGATGGATGAGGCTGGCAAGGGGTAGGCCAATGACGCACTCGGGCCGGGAGATGAAACCACATTTGACTCGGGGTAATCAGCTTGAAACATGGTCAGAACAACATTAAACTTGCTAGGCGTCTCATAAGCACCCTGGCGCCGGTCTGTACACATTGCAGTCAGCCGAAAATGATTTACAAACCGGAGCAGGACAGCCTCAGAGCAAACTCACAACCGTCTTGTTCTTGATTTTGGCTTACTTGGCGAGAATCCTTGAACGTGAAAGCCAGACCAGCCTGGGGGCTCTGCGAGAAGTGTGGAACTTGGGTATACACTAGCCAGCTCTGAATTAGTACGAAACAAATGACATTGAAAGCTTGAAAGTACCTCCGTTGTAATAGGAGTCTTGTGATGTTTCGTACCCAGACTCGGAGACTGTTGAGCCTGATAAAAGGTGTGTAAGACTCGAATCAGAAAAAAGAGACTTTGTTCGTAGCACCTTCACCATCATCAGTACTTTCGTTGCCGGATATGTTCTGTTCATCGGCGAGAACTAAAGAATCTGAAGTTACCATGGTCAGTGCTTAGATACCTCAGGTGACGGATGTAAAACATACCTTTGTCGTCCGTAAGCTCAAACATTTGAAGAGAAGGCCAGGCCAAGTCAAAGGGGCTTCCGAGTCCTGCACCGCGAGTGGCTGAGCCACGGGAGGATGGCGACGGTTCTTCTACCCGATGGGCGGGTGGAATGACAGCACGTTGCTCTAATAATCACAGTAGTAAGTGTTTCCATGTCTCGATCAGATATAGTATGACAACGGCCTACCTTCAATTTTGACCCGAGCAGGGGTAAACACTTTCATGGTCTTAAGAACCTGAGCTCGAGAACTGAGAGGCGAATAGAAGAATCGATGTCCAGAACTCATGGGTGCTATCAGCAAGAAGATTATTGTTGTCAGTACCGCAGATGGCCAATGGAACGAAGGCCGTAACTTACCCAGAACCTTGCCCGAAGGAGGGGTGCTATAAGCGCTGACATCGCCCATTAAACCAGATTGAGTACTACCCAAACCAGAAGTCAACGACTGCGACTGGCTCTCCGAGTCGACGGTAGAGCTGCTTGAAGATCCCGCGTCGGCGTAGTGGCCAGGACTGATGTCGTCGGACCCCGAGCGGAAGGGGCTTAGCTGCCTAAGGTTGGCGGGTTCCCAGTGAGCTGAGGAGGCGCCATCCACGGAAGTGGTCGGGCCAGACCAGGGCTGGGCTAGTGGGGAGAGGAACAGAACACTCTTCCTCGTAGCCTGCTTGGACTGAGTAGGACGACGCCCAGGGCGCATGGACGGGGTAGGAGTGGTCGGAGAGGCCACAGTCCTCAATCGGCCGAGGGATTTCTTGGCCTTGGGCACAAAGGGATCAGGAGCATCGTTGAGAGGGTTTTCGCCGATTCCTTTGCCGTAACTCTTGGTGCGAGCAAGAGGGTTGGCCCTCCCAAGCTTTGCGTTTGCATTGGGATTGTTATCGCGCAAAGGAGGCATAGATAAATAAGGCAAGAGGACAGGTGAGGGATAGAGTGTGGTTGTGAAAATGAAGGCTAGGGATGAAATCGAACTCAAGGATTCGACGTAGAGTCGGCAGCCGTGTCATCCCTCTTATATGCTCTGGCAAATCTTTTTATCTTCTTTGAAATTACCTGAAAAATACCTGTGCATCTTGTCAGCATCTGGGGTAGGAGCGCCCCATCTGGCGCCCGTCCTCTCGCGGATAGGCGCGGAGATAGAGATCTGGTAACTGGTAAAACAAAATCAGAATTTCGCGCTAGAAATCTCAGTACCTCATGCTCGCATTCAGGAGCTCCAAACCAGCGGTCAAATCGCACCACAAGATCCCAACTCTTGTCAGGAAATTTCTCCACGCGATGGTGCCTTACATGTGGCCCAACAATAACATGAAGAGTGGCCCAGTGTTACCTAGGTTGGCGCGTTCCAGCTTAAGTTGATGATAGCTCATATGACATAGACAAAGAGATGCAAGAGATTGCGTCGCTACTGAGCTAAGCTTGGATGATTTCTGAACTCTGCCAAACTCAAGCGCCCACCTGCGACCTTTGCTACTTGCGTATGGCACCATGTACGTGCAATGTGGTCAGGCTTTAGGTGAAACATGTACTGCACAAGTAAAGGCCGTTCCGAGACGCCGACTTCTGCCCAGAAGTCGGATAAGTGTATATCTCTGGTCAGCTTGAATACCAAGTGCTTGGAAGGGGATATACATACCTCAAATCAGACGACCATCCTAATTTAGTCAAGTAAACTCCTCCTTATAGGCGTCGGTAACTGTACGGAACATATCTCTGTTTGCAGATAAGTGGTGCTAAGGATCAGTGATGGGGACCTGGATCAGACAGATTTGCATGCTCAAGACTCGATCTGTCACAGCTAACGTCCATAGTGTCAGGCATCCCTTGAGTGGTGACTTTACCGTCGTGATAACCTAGCTGTGTGCTGTGTTGGACATGTTCGAAGTGAAGGAGTGGATTCAATTCAGGGGGACGTTTTCAGGGTCGCTCCGCTTAAGTTTCATTGTGATGGTGTTTCTTCCCACGCGGGGATTGTGCTGCGAAGACGCCATGGCCTTGCCTTCCGATCCCTGTTGAATTGTTTGACAGTCGAAATGGCGGATCGCTGGTTCAGAGAATACGGGTGGTGATGTTCCCATGAAGCGGAGAACTGATAGGGTAGGTGCTAATTGGGCCGCTGTCGTTACCATCACACATCAAGGGTCCAGTGTCGGACACATGATCGCACTCGCACTGGTCAGGAAAAATTGGCAAATTCGCTGGGCTCTCTTCCACACCACCGTACCTGACTCCAACTACCAACCAACCGACTTGTCGAATTGCCCCACTAGCAGTAAGCAGAACCTCCGTATGCTTACAGATCCCCTCCTAATCAACACACAAAAACACTGACGCGCTATCGGACAGGACATATCATTCATCCGCAACAAACGTATCTCCCTTTCATTCACGACCCTTAAAGCCCACCATGCCAGGAATACTCAGCCTCTTTCCGCCAGTGGTGGTTCAGCAGTTCATTGAAGAAAACTTTCCTCGCCCGACTATCAACATTGTGAGTCTCGTTTGGTTTCTAATTTCTGAGAACTTACCGAACTCCCGTCCGTCCTTTCAGCATTGGCTCATGAAGACTTGCCATGCCATTGAGAGCAAGCATAGCTTGTCCCCTGGTATGACCGAGCACATCACCAGCTTCATTCGAGCACTTGAGAACACTATTCTTCATGCGCGCTGGTCTGACATCATGGAGTGTGGCACCGGCTTACCACGCTTTGTTGGACTGAAGTCAATGTACACTACCTTGGACAAACCCGTCGTCCTGGAGCTCGTGCACCTGGCTGAAGTTGGCATGAGCGCATTCGCGTTGGAGAAGGTTCGTTTAGAGCGTGAACAGGCGATATTTTCCTGTTTCTCCAGAGCATCAAATGCTGGCCAAACCGTCTCTCTCAACGAACTGTCCCGGTTGGAAGACTCCCTCCCGGATTATCCTAGGAACACCCTCAAACTCTATCTCACCGACGGTGTGATAGAGCTGGAGGCAGTTGAGCTGCGACATATCCCAGCGCTGGACCTTGGGCGCTCACTGATGGGATTGAAGGTGCTTGCGTATGTTTCCAATGTAATCCAAGTTTGCTAACCCCGACACACAGGTTCGACTGGAAGGTGTTCCAATTGTAGGAGGATTGGCGCTGCTGGAACCTCGTAATACAACAATCCTTGGTGGCTCTGTAGAAGGAGTACAAGAGAATCACTACATTCGGCTGCGGCGGGGTCTCCAGTTTCGCATGCAGGAAGAGCTAGTCGAGTCCAAGGTACATCCGTTCAGTTCTATATTCCGTTCTACTCACTCATTCTCGACAGACTCATGGTATTCGTTGTGACCGGCTCTTCTCTTGTTGACGCCAAAGCTCTCCTTGCTCACGAAGCTTCGCTTGTCCCTCCCCTTTACCCTTATATATCCACGCCTTTCTTACTTTCCAATGCCAATTGTCGATACCGCTTTTTTGATTAATTTGAGTTGACCAGAAAATAACAACACTAGTTCCCGATTTCTCCCTCCTCCCTTTTTTAAAACTCTGTCAACCGTACTTCACAAACTCAGATTTTCCCTCCACTTATTCGCCCCCTCAGCCATTTTCTAGTTATACAGGTAATCGTTGCTAGGCTCTCTGACCTTGTGTCGTGAATTCTCTACCCACATTCCGACAGCCACTTGTCGCCATTGGTTCTTCCAATGCCTCAACTTCACACCAAGGGCTCGGCGTCGCAGTTCGGCGTCACAATTCGACTTCGCGACAGTGATCTGATCGCCAACAGAATGGCAAATGGTGCTGCCTCTTGCCTCTTGCTTGCAGTGATATAGCTGCGGTGAACACGGTAATAAATGGGTTTTCTGAATATCCTCTGCAGCCTTGCCAAACTTATTACTGTGAGTGCATGTTCGCGCGAGTTCGATCGTCCTTACTCATTTCAATGTTTCAGCCGCTCTCGTCAGTCTGCGCCCACTACGAGTACGGCAGGCCTAATTAGGTGTCACGCGTCAGCGTGACATATCGCGATGTCACACATCATGCGCGGATATGGGAAATCTCAGCTGTTGGCTTCCGACGAGTCCGAGTCAAGCCTCTCTTCCATCTCCAGGTCGCGAGTGACCCCAGCCTAGCCCTCGTATTTCTTAAATGAAACAGCGCTTAGCAGCTGGCAAACCGCAACTTGGCCTTATCCCCTCACTTGGAAACCGCAGCCCACACCCGCCCCGTTGGCGGTTGCAACCTGCGGAGATGGCATTCAATTACCGAAACGTCATCGTAAGCTCAACTTCTATCTTAACTCTGGTGTATTCCTTCAAATTTGACCGAATTACGTTTCATTCTGACCTTTGCAGGAGACTTTGGCCTATAAAAAGCGGCAACTTGAAGGAGCATCTTCCCCGCTCCACCGAAAAGCGCGGCAACTGCAATATGCTATGTTGGGAGCGGGTGAATACACGACCCTGCAACATACCATTCGGGTTGTCTCTTCCATTCCACGTCGACGGCAGGGCTGACCACCTTCTCCCTTCAGCAGATCGGACTTTCGATCCCCAATATTACGCGTAAACCAAATAACGGCGGAAGCGGCTCTAGCGCGGGCTATGGTATCACAAAAGGGTCGACTTGGCTCTTCGCTCCCTCTCCTCAACCTTCCTTACCTTGTCCCTCTCATTCCCACCTGCACTTGTCGGTGGAAGGCGTGTACATACGGATCTCACACATAGGTCCGCAGTTAATCGCCCTTCACACCAGGTGTCTTGGGGAACCAACGTCCATTCCGTCCCCACATCTACTTTTCTTGCTCTGTCATCAACGGAAGCACACAACGAGATGCCTAGAAATGTGAGTTTGAGCCGTTTGTTGGGTCTCCTCTATGACTGACCCCCATTTCAAGGATCAAGGTCCTGTCGAAAACATTGGCCCCAATGGGTGTCCGGTGGTATTCCACTATTCAGAATGGAGCAGCAGCACCGACTTCGAGGCTGCAGCGCAGCGTGAGGATGCATTGGATGGGATGGATCCCGACTTAGAAGCACTGGATGTGACCGTGAAGGGCGTCGAAGACCCAGCCACCTCAACCATTCCTTGCGACTCGAGGCCCAAGCAGTTATCCCCTGACATAGCTGGAGATCCGGTGAGTTTTTTCCCCTGCTGGATCGTCTATCATTCATTTACGCGGGCAGGTTGAGTCGTTTCCAACAGAAGGACGCCTCGTCGCCAACACGGTCAGCACCAAAGGTGCTGCCCCTCGCCCTCCCCCCTCCACGCGAAAGCAAATTGGTCGCAAGCGTAGACGAGCAACTGCACGACAAGAAATTGGTATAAAGAAGAAGGCCGACGTGTTAGGTCCTGCGCAAAGCTTCAGTCACAAACGGTCGACCTTGAAGAAGTATGGCGATAAATTCGACACTATTTTCTCCGCCATGAGTGCGGACAAGCTACCGCACAGCTCTGGGGGATCATGGATAGGCAAAAGCACCCAAGCCGACCCATCTACTGACCTCGGCCTTCTTTCCGCTGAAGAATTGGTACAGAACCATGGATACACATTGGTTAAGTACACCCCTAAGTGAGATATCTCGTCCCTGATTTTCAGCCACCTCGTCTCATACCTCACACAGTGTAAACCGTCTCGTAGCCGACGCTGAAGATAGAATAATTGCCGGGTTTTTTGATCGCCCATCGAGCTCGTGCTGGAGCTCCGTTGAGACTGAAGGTGCTGGCTGTCTTTCAGCGTCAAGGATAGCCGGGACGACCGATGGGGCGTTTCTAGACGAAGACTCCGTACATCGACGGGGCAATTTCCTAGCAATCCCTATAGGTGTTTCTACTGGCGGGGGACAAAAGGTAGGACACATTGACTATCAACCCTGTATTGTCGTGCTTATCTTGAGACAGCGACCGGGTAACCTGTATCATAACTTGAGAAAGCGACGTGCCATCGCTATCTCAATATTGCGAAACCGTGCAATTCGGAGGATTGCTGGATACCAATCCAGTACGTGTAACCTACTGTCGCAAACACCCGCACTTAAACTAACCACTTTCAGGTGTTTTTGCGTTTGCCTTCCCTAAGCTTTTCAGGCATTACCAGACCCAACTGGGCACCCTCTTCGAACGCCATCCTGAGCTGGAACAGAATTTCGACAACAGTATTTTTCCTGCCGCAAGCTTCAACTGTGGCCCACAGAGCGTCTCATTGGAGCATTACGACCAGGGGAACCTTTCTTTCGGGGCATGTGCCCTTACAGCACTTGGTAGCTTTGATTACACGCGTGGCGGTCATCTTGTATTACACAACATCAAGCGGGTGTTCGAGTTTCCTGCAGGAACGACGGCAGTGATTCCTTCTGCCGCCATCAAGCATAGCAACACACCGATTCAAAAAGGAGAGGAGCGTTATTCCATTGCACAATACGCGGCCGGCGGACTTTTTCGATGGGTTGCTTATGGATCTCGAACGGCAAAGAAATTGCAAGCTACATACGCCGGGCGCCGTTTAAAATCGGACGTAGACAAGGCGGACGGTCACAGATGGAGGGAAGGCATTGCGTTGTATTCAACAGTTACGTCCTTTGTAGACGATCATAACACTTGAGAGCCTAATATACAACGTAGAGTTTTCTTGTTGCTCGGTTATTTTGTGAAACCAGTTAATAGACCAATCCATTCCCTGCTGGCTGCCAGCGGCTGCGAACACATCCCTACACTGTAAAGTGCAGGATCTTGTTCGGAGCATCGGTAGCGCAAGCAGTGGCGGTGACAACAGCAGTTATAGCTACCGACCGATTGCTTTTCGTCTTCGACCACCATCATCTTGCGGCCACCATCGCCCTCGATCCCTGAAAAAGAGTTTCTGAACACTAAATTGAAGCAGGGTCTGCGCTTAGATGGACGGTCGCCATTGGAAATGAGGAAGCCGGCGCTGGTTTTCGGACCGGAGCTGGGGTGGTTAGAGCGTTGGTTGGGTAAAACGTGGTATGTTCTGGTCATATACAGTGCTGAAAACCTGTTTAAACGCGATTTATACCCTTAGAACTGTAGCTATTGTAGAGGCAAAAATGGTTAAGCCAACGCCAGAGTGACCGTTCGAAGGGATCATCACTATCCATTCTGAAATTTCGCCTATGGCCTCAAGCGAGTATGAACCAGGACGATAGGTATGTATCCCACCGTTGATTGAACTATAATGTGCAGACCGTCAGACGAGGAGGTTACCATTACCAGAACGCTGGACAAGGTTATCAAGAGGAGCGATGCCGTTGACAAAGAATTGTTGTGCATTTTGACTGGGCAGCGCGTAAGAACCATTCGCTTCGACCCATTTCGCATCGCTGAGCGTGTTTCCTAGATGTGGCACATACCTCTGACATTAAACCTCCTCGCCAATGCTGGAAATATGCTCGATTGCGCGTGCCTAGCTGGAATCGTCGCTCTTTGGCACTTTCGACGGCCAGAGGTGGAGGTGATCGGAGATGATGTGATAGTGGTACGTCCTGTGTCGTTGATCATTCTGTTTGATCCTAACAGCTTTCGTCTCAAGCACTCTCCCCTTGAGCGCGCTCCTATGCCTCTAGCCATCCACCACAGTCCCTTCTGCTTCACTTTCGCATTCTTTGCAGACCCGGAAACGCCGCCTATATTGGACCCTTCTCAGCTGGAGCAGTGACGGTGCGCGGGGACGATGTCAATTGCTCTGAATGCGCAGAAAGGGATTTGCGTTCTCCACAAACTGGGAGGCGTCCCTCGGCGGACCGAAGAAATCTTACGATTGGTCAAAGTTGCGGTGGATCAAGCAAAGGAGCTTACAATCACAGTAGACGCACGGTTAGCAGCGGATTGGGAAACACGACATGTTGAAGTTCGATAAACCTAAATCTGTATATCGTTGCCGTTGGCAGATTGTGTTTCTTTGAGTCCCTATTAATGATATGAAGGTGAGGGCGACCTCTTTGTTTTGCATGATTAGGTGAGTCTTGCACCATTACAGGTCCCTCAATGATCCTAATCCGTCTTGCTGCCAGATGCGGGCGCCCCATTCATATCAACGAACAACTGACGCGTTCGGTTGTTCGTCAAGAGATCTCAGACGCGATTTCCATGTTGTCCATGCATTGACACGAGAACACACCTCCCGGGATGCATCCACTTCAATGAGACATCTCAGTTCACCCCGATAATGTGGCTCAGAAAACCAACATAGAGCCCCGTTAGGTTTTTCGGCGCGTTATGGGTAACCTCTCCTCGTACTTCACGCTCTTTCTTCCACTCATTTAGAATGAGAGCGTCAGCCGTGCTCTTCCTGCTATTCATCTTCCGCGCAGCCTCTGCATATTGTGAGAGCGTTCTTTGCCCCGTTAGCCTTCTCTAACAAGTTCGTTTCTCCAGATATATTCAAACCCTCATCTTTGGTGAAAAGTCGTCGACGAAAGCTGTTTGCAGACTATTGGACAATGGGCTTGTGCACTCTATTCCTTCACTTAAAATTTGGTGCAAGGTCAATCTCAGAGCAGCGACGGAGACTGTGGCAGTGGAAGCGGGTGCCAGGATAGGATTAAGGTTGGATGAAGATATCTATCATCAAGGCCCTGCATGATGTATCTCGGTCGGGCTCCTGGGACTGCTAACTGCTTGGGATGAGAGTGGGAAGTTGCGGTTCAAGGTGCGTTCATTCACGTCTGACAATCTTGGGCCAGAGATACAACTGAGAATACTTGCAGATTGCGCAGTGGGGTGCTGCGTTCCGACTAGAATTCGAATTCATACCTCTCAATAAGATAGAGTTTGCAACTATTATTCCAAAATCTGATTGGTCGGGGAGGTCAGCACTGTTTTTTTTTATTTGATCATGAACTGACGAACACCTCAGTATCTGGCTCGTATAGAGCGCATCGGCCTCCACCAAACGAGAAACCCGGAGTTCTTCGTGTCGTACGCTCAGATCAAGGTCGTGAATGGGAAACGTGTGTCCGTGCAAAACAAGGATCTCAAGTTCCAGCAAAGTCCTTAGAGACTCAGCTGCACCTCGCAATCTCAGTCTTCCCCTTACTCGTCCAAAATATACAGCAATCGAATACAAAGTGCGAAACAGGTGTCTTCGACTGTTATGAACGTGATTCCCCTCCGTCTCTTGCCCCTCCTTCACAATCACCTTTCACCCTTGATCGTACCTTTGTCACGGCCTTCCCACCGTTGAGCCGGACGCACTATGCTGCTTCCCGACTCTTTCGATGACATTTGCCTGCATCGAAAGACTTTCAGCCACTCCGTATCCCTGCTAGCGTCACTCGTGTAAGGTCTGCATAGATTTTATTTTGCACGGACGCCCTTGACTTAGTGTCCTAGTGTCCTTCCTACAGCTCCATTTGTCCGATCACTACTGAAGCCATTTCTATTTGACATGTTCAACACGGCCTCCGTGGCGTGATCAGGGAATCGGGGTATCGCAAATTACTCGAAAGCGATGACAACAACTCCCAAGCACATGTCGAGCAAAATTGCTTCGTTCCAAGCTCCTTTGAACACCAACTGCAGTTGCACCTCCATTTCAGATTTCTACTGCACAGTGTTATTTCGACCACCGCAAGATATCAACATCCCCAGGTACGCCCTATGTCCATATTAGCTGTGGAGTCGCCCTGATCCTGATAGTTCCTTTCACTTATTATGCCTCCCCTTTAGCACCTAAAATACGTGACTTTCCACGGAAAGTATCCATGCTCCCACGCAGTGCGTCGCTGTTTACATTTCTCTGTACTCATTGCTTGATTTG
The DNA here is from genome assembly GCA_004126415.1 of Candolleomyces aberdarensis. Lineage (NCBI taxonomy): Eukaryota > Fungi > Basidiomycota > Agaricomycetes > Agaricales > Psathyrellaceae > Candolleomyces > Candolleomyces aberdarensis. The sequence goes on along the minus strand of SDEE01001193.1, from coordinate 930 downwards.
CTTGCTCACGACAGGTTCCCGACTTGGGGACGAATGATGGGATTGGCTGCTACATAGTAGTCCCTCAATCATTCGAGCCAGAGCCAAGGTCGTCCAAAGAAAGAAATCTTGCCTTCAGATTCTCAAACGGCAGCTTCGAATCTTTGTGATCGAAAATCATCATCGAGGTGAGTGCCTGATCTCATAGCTGCTGGATAACTTTGCCTACCGTGAGCGAATGCGTTTTCAGGTTGACGTGGTCAGCCTTATCCCTAAGACCGTCGATAGGTTCAAGAAATATTCGCTGGGCAGCGACACTCTGCCATGGTACACGCCAACCGCCCTGTCAGAAACGGCTATATTCGTGCACCTTTATCTACAGCATCACAGTGGCAACTATCCCCGTAACACACTAATGCTTTTATCGCCCACACTTTGTTAGTATTGATGCTTCCTATCTGGTAGTGCTTAGTCGACGAGGGTGCTGCACGTCATCGAATTCACTTAGCCCAGACGTGAAGTCTCCACAGTTACCTTATATTGACCAAATCTTGCAAGCCCTCTTTCAATATCATGGCCGTTGACGATCAATGGCACGACCGACCCCAACACTGGACTCAATGGAACACTCCAACTAGCACCACCTTCCTCAGCCATCTCGCATTTTTTGCCGGGCCATACTCTTTCACTCCTGCTCTTCAAGAGTGTTTCACCCCAACGCTCATCATACTCACAACAGCGTTCCCCTTCCACACCTCTCTGACATTTTCGTCGCCCCCATTCTGCATTGAGTGACCATCTTGACGACAAAGGTGAACACATATCAGAACCCTGGCTCACCGAGTATATTTTAGCTCCGCCGTGTCGATGCCACAAGTATGAGGGCACGAAGAGGTTGAATATTGAAGAGTCAATAGAACAATCATGGGACCCGACACGACCTTCGAGGGA
>SDEE01001192.1:0-11336 GCA_004126415.1 Candolleomyces aberdarensis | reverse complement strand
CCTGCACATACACGTGCATAGCCTGGTGTCCTCTCCCACTGACTTCAGCCACAAGCCTCCATTGGCGTACGTGGGCGCAATGATGTTCCCCTTCATCTCATGCATCACGAGGAACTGGGAGCCACAGTACTTGGAAACTCGTCGCCCAAGAGTCAAGTGCAGTTTGGGTGATGTGCTTACGCACACTATCCAGCGATGTAGCAGGCCTCCTGCCTGCCGGTATGGGGGGGAGGCTGCGTGGGCCTGGTGGCGGATGCCCCACTTGAGTTTCGAGGGGGTGCCAATGAATTCCAGTGAGCGGTCTCCTCCTCCAGAGAACCATTCGCTGAGAGCCTTGCACACAGCAAGGGAGTGTGCCTGCCCAGAGTGGACAGACGGATCCACCGACCTTCTGGCTGCAGCCATCCAGTCGGTGAATATGATGAGATGTTCGCATCCCTTGAGCATATTTGCCCGAACGACCGCAGAGTGTATCGCAAAGAGTTCCGCACACGCAGAGAGTACCCGGCCTGTTACCCACGTTGAAACATTGGGTTCGTGCCCTGCCCTGTTCATTACGAACGATGCTGTGGCTTGGTGTGCTGCGCACTTTGGAACAGAGCAGTCTGTTCCAACGCACACGGAGTCTTGCGCGGTCATTGCCCAGCGGTATGTTGAGTCCAAGAGGTGGCGCCTTTTAGCAAGAGTGTCTTCTCCCTTGGGGTTGAGATTGTTGAACAACACCCTACTCTGGTGTCTGTCAAGTAGTCGTAATCCTGGGGTGTTCTCCTCCATGCACAGTGAGAATGCCTCAGTGAGTTGGTCCAGTTTGGCTCTGGTCTTGGTAATGGCATCTTGTACGTTCTTGAGTAGTCTAGGTTCAGCAGTAGTCAGCATATGCGTCATAGGCTCAGTCAGCCATATTGCACAGACCACTTGGTGACAATATGTGATGTTACCATCACACATTCAAGTAGTATATAAACCATGTAGTTTAGTATGAATAAAAGCTCAAAGCACTTGCATACAAGCCAAGTCAGTAGTACAACCACCTACAGCATCACCAACCACCCCTACGTTCTAAAGTACAAGGTATGCCTTCCCATACTCAGTATACATGCAACTGCGCTCAGCGTGGTCTTGCACTACCGTGTGAGAACTGCTGTTTGATACTTCCGCAGTGCTCAAGGCGGCTAATTGTGCTTTGAGTTCTTCAATTTCTTCTTTTAGTCRTTTTTCTTTGGCCATATTGGGCTTTTGTTCTGGGTGATTTATGATTCTTTCTTCAAGAGTTCTAATGGTTTCGTTTCTTCGTCTGATTCTTTGTTTGAGTTCTTCCCTAAGTTTTTCTTGATTCCGTTCTTTTTCCGAGTTTTGCTGATCTTCTTTTTGTCGATTTTCAATTTCTCTTTGTAGGTCTTTGATTTTCTTGTCCACTTCGTTTCCGAGTTGCTGGAGTTTGTCCACAAAGTATGTGACAAGTGCTCCTGGTCCTTTTCCTACTATTAGTTTATTTTCTTCGTTTGGGGAGATATATCCGTTTCCGATAGAGGGGTGAACATTGTCTCGTTGAGGACACGGTTGTTCGTAACACCTAGTAAAGATATTTTGTCCCGAAGTATGGCAATCTTCGATTTCGTCGAGATCTACTCCGTGCCAATCTTCTTTTATGCAACGATATTCGGGATGAGTTTTGTTTCCCGCGTGTTCTTTGTTCTTTTCGTCACAGCTTTCGAGTTCTTCTTCTTCTGTGGTGGTAGTAGTGGTTCTGTTTGTGCACGGTTGAGTCTTGCAAGTACTGGTTCGACTTGGTTCGGTTCCTCTTGTTCGATTTACGTCTTCTGATCTATGTTTATGAAATAAGTGGGTTCTTCCTGCGCAGGTGACATTAGATATAGGCAATTTGGCAAGTGGTGGATTTGGAGATGCTTTGGGGTAGGTCGGGTGGATCCAGATCCGGATGGTTTGGGACCTATTTTGAATTTGTATAAGAATGTCTTCTAGAAGACGATATAGATTGAGAAGCTTGTTCTTCTGTTATGACTAAGCCCCTGGGGTTGAGGCAAGGGAATCCGACTCAGGGATATGATTCGGGTAAGGGGAGTTGACAGGGTCTTCAGTTGATTCAGCGGGAGTAGGTACCACCGGGGTATCGTATAGTCGGTTGATATACTGAACAATAGAGAGCGGATCTATAAAGATGGGTACGTCACCAGTGGTTCGGATAACGCAATTGAAGATAGGGTGAAAGAGTTGACTTCCGGGTTGATGAATGAAGGTATAAACGTGGAGAACACTAGGGGCGAGGTATCGGCAGACGTGGACAAACTGTATCATCTAGTTGAGTTGTGCCCTGGTTTCTGGTGATAGTCCTGTGACTAAGTTCTGAATGAGTTGAAGGAGTTCGGTGTCGGAAGTTGGAGTGATGTAGGCGGTGGTTACAGTAAGGTTATTACTGTGGGTTTCAATAAGGGTTAGGGCAATAATAGTAATGCCGGTGGTGTCGTCCCGTTCGGTATCGATGGCAAGTCGGACTGCTGAGGGGTTCATATACAAGTAGACGAGGGATCTCGAGAACAAGCTGAAGAGCTTGTCCTCTCATAGTATTAGGTTTATATAGTACAAAATTGAGTCATATAATACTACGAGTCATTCTGAGTCATAAAACTGAAACATATCAAAAAGAAAAATGAGTCACGATGAGTCATTGTGTTCAAGGCTATGTACTGGGCTATGCTAAGGCTATGAACTTATCACAGCTTTCGACGAACTTGTCTACCAGTAATAGCAATCTATCTATAGAGGCTATGTTACCTGTAACAGAACTCTTGGTCAGAGTATTGGAGCCCACCAACTGTCCCGTGGATGAGTAGGGTGAGAGTAAGAAGAAGAACAGAACATACCTAGGAATGCACATCCAAGCACGAACAGTAGATTGGTGAAGAGTCTGCCGAGAAGAGAACTCTGGATCACTTTAAGCTCACACTGTCAATGAACGAAAATAGTATCAGCTACATTCTCTAGGACTGAAGGCTTGCAGAGATGCACCTGTTTCAAGGNCACACAGGGTTTTTGGCCATGTATTTTGTATCCAGATACATGGAAAATACATAGAAAATACACAATATATTTATATTGTATTTTTACAAAAAATACAGAACAAATACAGAAGGTACATATTGTTTGGAAAAAATACTGAGAAAATACTAAATGATTATGGGTCAAAACCAAGCTCCATTATATTGTTTTATACTCATCTGGTAAGCTGATTGAACTTGGCTTTTGACCCATAATAGTTTAGTATTTGTTCCAGAAAATACATACCTTGTGTATTTGTTCTGTATTTTTTGTAAAAATACACTGAAAATATATGGTGTATTTTCTATGTATTTTTTAATGTATTTAGGCTCAAAATACATGGTCAAAAACCCTGTGGCAGCACCTGTGATGACCATTTCAACGACCTTTCCGAGAATCGCGTTGAGCAAAGTGCTGATGGTCCGGCTGGTTGAAAGGGTAACCTGCTCTGCGCCCAGGTTGAGCAGGGCCACCAAGGGATGAGAGCCAAGCAAGAGAAGGAAAATATAAGAGAGGGGCTAAGTGGGGACCAAGACACTGGGATAAAAATAAGAAAGAAATTCAGATAGGTATAACAAACCGTAGCTTTCAAGGATTGGATGTAGGTGGGCCGGAGAGCACCGCGGCCCAGCCTGAAGACTTCGAGGTTGGCCTCAAGCTCTGAGTGCTTGATGGACACCATGGGGGAATGTCAAATCCATAACCCTACAAGGGTTTTTGAACAGACCATCCTCGACTTCTGGCTCGCTGTGCGCTATTAGTTGTGCCTGTCAATTCGATTTGATCTGCAACCGAAAGAGGAAAACAAAACAATATTGAGTGAGCTGCGCGTTGTTAGTCTGAGGTGTCGTAAGTTTCGTACTGGATTGAAGTTTTAATCGGAGGGCAATCGCCATAACCTGATATATCCCGGCTAGGACAACCTGCTTGGAAGAAACCAAAGCAGTGGTTCAGCGAGGAAAGAGATGGAGTGAGGGGATCCGAGTCAAGGATAGGCTGGCAATTTTGATACTTTTTGATGTTGCGTTTCAGCTGATGGCATCACTTGCCTGGTGTGGGAGAGGATGGCGGTGGGAATTGGCCCGGTATAGAGGATGACGGTGCGGGAGATTGGCGTGCTCTAGCTCATTCATACGCCTGTGCCTTCCGAACCATCCCCCAATGCTCCGCCTTGCACTGAATGGGGCCAATTCTTGCACATCAACAAGCGGTTTACAGATTTCAACGAACCTAGGAAGGAAATCGAGCAGGAAACGTTCAGGGTGGCAGGACAGAACGAAGGCGTTAGCAAGCTCCCTATTTCGCTGCGGATATACAGTCCGAATGTTCTCGACCTCACCTTGGTAGATCTGCCTGGTTTGACAAAGGTGCGTCTCGTGTCCCAGCTCATGGACGACCTCCTTCTCCTTTGGAACACCGGTAGATTCCTGTCGGGGACCAACTGAGCAATATTGAACGTCGAATTCAGAATCTGGTGTTGGAATATATTTCAAGCCTAACAGGTGCGCACGATCGTGGCAGTGGATTGACCATTCCTATTGACTATGAATACAGCGTCGGTCGCCAGACAATTGGTATCCTCACCAAGCTCGACCTCATGGATGCCGGTACCAACGCGCTCGATATCCTAACCAGTCGCGTCTATCAGCTCAAGCTTGGATCCATTGGTGTTGTGAACCGAAGCCAGCAGGACGTCATCACAGAAAAGAGCCTCACCGGTGCCCTGGACTCACAAACGGAATATTTCCGCAACCACCCCGCCTACCCCATCAAACGGTACCAAGTATCTGAACTGGGGAAGACTCAATACAGCTGCATAGTTGTTCTTTTTTGTCAGGGATGGTGCCATTGATTGCCTTTCAGGTACTCTTGAACCATATTCGCGAAAAACTGCCTGACATGAAAGCGCGTCTGAATACTCTCGTTGGACAAGCAACACAGGAGTTCTCCTATGGCGACACCGCAGTCTACGGAGATAAAAATCAGGTCTGTACCTCATGAGCTTTTACTTCTGCTTCTGTGCTGATAGGCTTTTCAGCAAGGTTCCTTGATTCTCGAGCTCACAACCCAATTTGCCAGGGACTATGTATCTCTGATTGAGGGCACCAAGGTCAACATCTCAACCAAGGAGCTCTCGGGAGGTGCACGGATATGTTACATCTTCAATGATGTATTTGGCCATGCTCTCGGCTCAAGAATCAAGATATTTGTACTGCGATCCGCAACTCGACAGGCCTGCAGCCGAGTCTCTTCGTCCCTGAAGTCGCCTTTGATTTATTGGTGAAACCCCAGATCAAGCTGCTTGAAGCATCGAGTTTGCGTTGCGCCGAGCTTGTGAGGAGCTTGTGAAGATTTGCCACAACTGCACCAGCACAGTATGTACCATCCTGCTCTCATCTGGTTCTCCCRAGACTCAAGTTCTGTACTGTAGGAGTTGGAACGTTTCCTGAGATTGTACGCAGAGTTGATCGAGATGGTATCTGAGCTGCTCCGGGAGCRCCTGGGGCCAACATCTGATCACGCGCAGAGCCTCATCAAGATGCAAGCCGCCTACATCAACACCAACCACCCTGCATTCATCGCTGGGTTGGCGCCAGCAGCGTTGGCTCCTCAGCAGACGCAACAACAGGCTACACAGCTTCCTCCACCAGTACGTCCTCTTTCTCCTGTTTTATTCAGTTCTCAATTGAGGCTGACTTCAATTTTTCTTCAGCTCGCCAAGGGGCACGTTAATGGGTACGGCAACGGCTCTGGCGAGGAGGATGAAGTCGACCAGTCAGACGACGTCAACGGAATCAACAGTATCCCCCCCTCGCGATGGGCGCTCAGTATCCTCAGCTATGGGTGGTGCCTCCAAGCGATCGTCCTCTAAATCATAGCATAAGGAACATGCTCACCGGTCGTCTTCTGGAACGCATAGCAGCCGGGCTATCCTACTGGTGGTGGACACCATCAGCACCAGAGTAATGCAAATTGCAGCGGTCTTAGCACAACCAGCTCGTCACCTTCGATGGCTAGAAAGACGTTTTTGAATTACTTCTTTGGGCAGAATGGGCCTGGGCGCCGGTTGCGGGGTCAAGTGTGGTGGACAGGGTGCAGCAGGCTATTAATGCCCAGCATCATTGGCACCACCATGCGCATGGTCTCTCGCTCATCGCCTCCACCAAGACCCCATTGAAATTACTGCAGTCACCCGGCGTTTTCAGATCACGGGCACATCTCTTCATCGCATTATATCATGACCCTACTGTATTTTGGACCCCTCGTTCTTTCCAGACATTCGACGTTCAAGGTTTTCATGTTATTTTTCTGTGTATACTATGTCGATGTGGCGCTGCCGATGGGTCTGTCTTCATACCCCCGGTTCATCCCGACTTTATGCTTCTTTAAAGAGCGAATGGACGTCAGGGCACATTCACCGACGATGCAGGGTGTCTGTGCCCTGTATTTTCATTTCTTGCTGCTTGCTTGTCTTTAATACACTTTTTTTGTTCTACACGCACCACCACGCTATTTATTTGCACGTTCATTACATCCTGTGCAATTGTGACACCCCCGTTCAGCCGCGCATCTACCCCACGCTGACTGGTTTTCTACAACGGTTTCTCCCTGTGCTACTGCAGTTTCGATGAGCTTGTACAATGCGCGCTCCAAGCGCCCTGTTAAGGCCCCACTGAGAGTGCGATGGCAACGGGCTGGTTGCAGAATGTTGTATACAAGTGTTGTTTTCAGCCCATGTCAGAATTTTACATGTATTTCACATTCTGCCTCCCATAGAATATCTTTGGGGAATGTTTCATTCTGCACAACGGTACACATGACATTTTAGGTTCAATTTTTGCTCATTGCTATACCAATGATTGAAATTAGCCTATTGAGATAAGAACTAGAGAAACAACATGAAAAGTACCAGCCAACATTCGACGACGACAATAAGAATGCAAAACAATAAAAATGCACGACTCGGAAATCTGCGCCAATTGTTAGATTCTCATAAGATATTCTTTCAAGGAGGTTCTTATATAATCCAGTGCGCTAAATATCAATCGGGATGTTTTATTCTCTCAATTCGTTTCGCATGCTTTTTGCTGTTGGCGAAAAAGTCCACTCCCAGCAGTGATATGTCCGAGGTAGGAACACCGGCACCCATTGATTTGGGGCAAGTGTGACATTGCTAATCATTACATATGTCAGATCCTTCTGCTCGAGAAAAAATGCAACTGACAAAAGATATGCAAACGACTGTAAAGACTTGCCAAGGCAGAAGGTTATTGTATGTCATATATGAGAACATGACATTGCATAGGAGAGACAACTAAACTCTACCATAAGACCGAAACGTAAACCCTCGTACATGCCGCACACAGTGGCGGCCCGCTAAACAAGTTTGGTTTGGTTTGGCTTAGTTTGGTGATCCTGTCCCGTGATCCTAACAGACGCCGTCTCGATTTCATCGATATCACCTTCCCTTACCAATCAGTCATGTCCTCTCCTGAAGGTGGAGGTCGCACGACAGCAATGTACAACCAAGAAGCAAGCCGAGGAGGCAACTACAATGGCAAGATCTCTGGAGGCGTCAACCCAAGTACATATGGAAGGTCAGCCTTGAGGCCCGTTCACTAACGCAGAATGAGCACTGAGATGGTCCATTTGACACTGCAGCGGGAAGAATGTGGTCTCAGACTCCCATAACCACTCAAAGATGAAGATCACAGCACCGAACATCACAGGCAACAATTTTAACACGAATATTAATGTCAATACAACGAACATTTTTCATATCATCCAGACAATATTTGCGTTCTTTCACTTAGCTGCAAATCGCGGCGCACTTACCCACCCGTTTCCTGGGAGTGACGAAGTAGGATCAGCTGGTGCCGCAGCCGCGGGGCCTGTCCACTACAACATGGATGGCACTCCAATTCAGGAGAATCTAGACGTTGAAGACGGGATCGGGGGGGAAGAGGGCAATGATAGTCAATCAAGTGGCAGTGGAGGCAAGCTGCACGACAAGACAGATGAACATGACTATGACGTGGTGCGCTTCTCATAGTGTTGCTCCCGATCTTCAAATTTAGCACAGCTCACATTATGGATAGTCGTCGCTCAATGACCTAGATCTGCGGTCAATCCAGGCCAAGTCCACGACAAATGCAGAAATATACACCCGCCTGATGCTCAACTGTTGCGACGAGGGTCTACCTTGCTGGCGTCCTAGACCTTTGTCCGGGACACAAGGAATCACTCCAGGCGATGTAGGAAGATTCAATCTCACGAATGGTTTCCAAAAGCTATTCAATGTCTGGGACGAGGAATTCGCCGGGAGTTGGCAAGCGCCCACCAGGATAACCCAACAACTCCGCGATTACTTTCCCGAAGGTCATTCTATTGCAAACGGGGCTTCTTCGACGATCCGGCTGTCACCAGATAGACAGTACGTCTTATATGTGTCTTGCAATCTTATGTGTTGACGTTTCAAATGCACCAGATATGTTGCGCTGTTCGAGTTCCCTTGTACCAGTGAGCAAGGTGCGGTATTGGCATGCACTACTTCGGCAGATCTGGAGGAGCTGGACGACCCCGACTCGCTCCGAGACTTCGTGATCCAGCATGCAGGAGCCCTTTACCAACAGGCCACCTCCATGAAGAAGCTGGCGGAAGATTCCCTCTACATTGTTACAGGCTGCATCAAGAGTGCAAGTTGGGGCCTTGCGGCTTACCGAGATGCGCCAGCGGACCAAGTCCTCCGACTAGAAAAACGGTTTGGTGAGGTTACCGCCACCGATAAGGGCAAATTTTATGATTGGGTACGGCGGGGAACGGGAGAGGCTCGCCTTTGGCCCAACACACCAACAGAGGCTAGTGACTGCGGAAGAAAGCACCATACCCTCTTTCTAAGGGGATTCAAGCTTGCATTCTCACCCACATTTCGCGCGCGAATGGAAGGTGTGAAGCTGAAAAGCATGGGACAGGAATTTTCAGGTAGGGGCCACGACAAGTCTGGACGTCTTGGTGATGGGCCACATCACGGTCATCCGTCAAGTTCGGAGGGCTCTCAATCCAGTTCCTCTGCGAGTTCGCCGCCAGCGAGCGATATGAATCCTTCTTCGTCCAGCTACATACAAGTTGATTCTTTTCCTTCCATCGCCAACAAGGTGCATTTTCTTTGCTGAGCGTCTTGTTCACTGACTATATCATCTAATTCTAGCCGCCTGTACACCCTTGCGATCGCATCACTAGTCTTTTACTAGAGATGGTGAGTGGTCTATGAAGAATCATATCAATGTGGCTGGCTCATATATCTCATATATTATGAATGAAACCCAGACGGGTGCTGATTGTGCGTTATCACACGACAATGACTGGAGGCATAGCATGATGAATTCCTCGTGGAATAGTAAATAATGTTCTCTTGTATCCTGAGTGACCGTTCCTAAATGTCCGTGAAACAGATACCTCTTTACTTGATACCTTTGCTTCCAAAAAAATCTCTGTTTTCCGAGGTGAGCGTGCTGCATTGCTTTTGCCCCGAGCCTCTGGTTTAACCTTTGATACATAGGCGTAGCTCATCTACTGCCTGCCGATACAGATAGCTTCACGGACAGGATAGATGATCCCAACCAAGAGAAAGCTCAAGGACCAAATGGTAAACCCCACTTTCATGATGATAATGGCCATGGTCCCTTACCAAAGGAGTCGATTTCTGTAATGTCGTCTTCCTCTTCCGAGCCATCGCAAGACGGCGCCGTTGGAGGATTCGAAAGCTCATTCTTCCAGCGTGCGAGCAAGGTCAAAATGGATAGCATGGGTCGGCCATTCTTTCACAGCCCATCCATCTCATTATCCGCTTCCTTCGAGTCCGACTCGGACGAAGAGGATAATGAGATGCTGCGAGAGGGCTTCCCAGGAGAGCCCAACGTGTCGCTCTTCCCGGGTGCGATGAACCTCAAGACGGATGACATGAATCTCAGGAGCATCCAAGGCAAATACCACGATCGACGCCCCTCCAACACAGTTACGAAGTACGAAGTCAATCGGGAGCGGCAGATTGGAGTGGGAGGGTTCTCCAAGGTGTACCGGGGAACGTGGAATGATCGCACTGTCGCTATCAAGGTGTTGAAGTTGAAGGTCACCAACAAGCTTTTCATTCGGGAGGTCGAGATTTGGAAGAAGCTTCATCACCCTAACATCCTCGAGCTGTACGGTGCCAGTAGCGCGACCGAACCTCCTTGGTTCTTCGTCAGTCCTTACATGAAGCGCGGGAACCTCGTCGAGTATCTCCGCAAGGTCGAGATCAATTTACAGCAGCACCAAGCTAAGCGAGGCTCACCGTCCCCGTCACGAAGTGGCATCAAATCTGCCAAGGATAGGAACGCCAGTTTCCCGATGCCAGGGTTCAGGGGGAAGTCCGATCCCCCGGCCAGAGAATTCACTCTTCCCATTCCGCTGAAGCCGACGGAGGACGGGGGGTTCGAGGTTCGGAAGGAGTGGGATCTCTTCCGGTTTATGCTCGAGATCGCGCAGGGCATGCAATACTTGCATAGCAAGAAAGTGCTGCATGGCGATTTGAAGGCATCCAATGTCTTGGTAGACGACGGGTACCATTGTGTCATCACCGATTTTGGGCGGAGCGAGATCAAATCTGAAGCGTATCGGCTCAGCGGAGAGTCGCCCCCTCATCGTACGGGCCTCTCTTTGTCAATCTTGCTCATCTGCTCACTGAAAACCTTCAACAGAGGGGACGATGTGCTGGCAAGCGCCGGAAATCATGACTGAAGAGGTAGAAATGACCAAGGAGACCGACGTCTATGCATTCTCGATTACCTGCGTGGAAATCGTCAACCTAGGCAAGTTGCCTTGGGGTATCATGCTTGAGGACGAGGCCATTAGACAGCGAGTATTGAGTAAGTATCATGCTTGACCCTTCGACATCACACTTGCTGATCTCCGACCGCTCACAGAAGACAACGCAAGACCGAACTTGAATCCCTCACCATTCAACACACCGAGCCTACAGGAAATCCTCAAGCTTTGCTGGCATCGTGACCCTGCTCGTCGTCCGCAGTTCTCTAAGATTGTCCGTGATCTTGAGTTACTGCAGAAGAACTTTGGGGCCGGAAATGAAACACCCAAGGGAACACTGCCGCCGTTGCTTGAAGACTCCATTCCTCCCAGCTCACCATCGCCGGATATGCGGCCTAACCCATTGCCCCCCATGAGCCCTATTGATGCTCCAAGTAAGATCGCCTGGCTTTCATTGGAAAAGATACTCATTGTTT
>SDEE01001191.1:0-11387 GCA_004126415.1 Candolleomyces aberdarensis | reverse complement strand
GCCACAAACCGACAACACCCTGCATGAAAGTTAGCTCAAAGGTGGATTCGATTTTGAGGTGTGGACTCCAAGATCTTCCCGCTCAATGGTGTTATTTCAACTTCTGTAGTTTATTCCTAGAAAGAGCGTGAATATCGAGTCCACTTCCTTGGAGAGCAACGCTGGCACCCCGCTCCTGAATGGCGTCTACGGGTACTCTCAAACCTTGCTTAACGCCGTGCTTGACGGGGGATTCAGGGGCCAATGAATACCCAAGATTCCGGGGTAAATGTGGAATGCGTGGAACTTCGGTCCCAAGGCGCTGTCGAACCAAGTCTATCCATTATTTGCACATGCATTAGACTCTCTCTGCCTCGGAAGGCGACTCCAAGTCCTGTCACCCGGTCTCCCAAATCGGAAAGAACCTAAAGAGGTTGAACATAATGCCGGATGTCCATGCTCTGTGGAGAATCCGACCTCCCGCTCTGACCCACGGCCAAAAATTCATCTCTTCGATCCTCAACGACGCAGCGTGCGGCCTCGCCTGTTGGATTTTCGAAGTCGACAACGACTCAGCTCGGGAGAGTTAGAGTGACGAAAGATTGGAGGCGTGAAGGTGACCTAGGAAGAAACCTTTCCGGGGGCGATCTCCGACGGAAGGGTTGAGTGGGGCTACGACCTACTATTGACCAGGTTGAGGGTCGAGGTGTCCTCAGCTAGGTCCCTCATGAGCCAGATTCAACACGTTCGGTGGAGGTGCCAAGTTTGATCTTTGTCTTCCGAATCATGGCAATCCTCAAGGGAATCAGCTCTGGAACGTTATTCGACTGGTTGTCTCGAATTCACCGCCTACCACCACCACAGACAATGCTGCACCAGAGTCGGGAGTATTATCAGGTAGTTTGAATGTCCTGTGTAGGAAAGCCTTGTCTTCGGACATGCTTGTGGACACAAGTGATGAACTGAAGTTGTGGAAAGGATAGTTGCCAATAGCGGATTTGTGACTAGCAAACGCTGGTTCGAAGTAGTTATGGGACTGACTAAAGTTGAGAGTCGAGGTGTACGGAACGGAGGCTAAGAGCCAATCGTATGGTGAGAGGTTCCTTGTGTTTTGCAGAATCCAAATAACCACACTTTCGCTTCCATCCCTCCATCTCCCTTCTGTCGGGGAGCGTCGGCCGGCAACGTCAATCGTCCATCGGACGTCAAATCCCGAGTCTCGTTTTCCACCGCTGCCGCCGCACAATGATCGCCTTCTCTGGGTCGAATGGCCTCATGTCTTCTTCGGAACTAGGCGAAGGCGTCTACTATGACCACCCGCCCCCAAGCCACCAAAAGGAGCCGGCGTCCATGCGGCCGAGTCACCAGATCCCCCATTGCGCACGCGACATACCCCACTCCCGACATATATTGATTCTGTATCAAGTCGAGTCATACGATCCTGAACTTTGAACTTGGACTTCAAAGCTTCACCACCAAACCCTCTAAAGTCTCTGGACTGACAGACCGAAGAGAAGAAGAATGGGTCAATACTACGACCACATCCCCGGCTTCCTCATCCCCTGGATCAACGCCCAAAAGATATTCTGGGTCGCCACCGCCCCGCTCTCTGAATCCGGGCATGTAAACGTCTCGCCCAAGGGCTTCGAGAGGACGATGAACGTCGTCTTGGATGAGTCCGAGGACGGTCAACAGCTCGAGGCAGGGCCAGACGGCGACGACGATCGGCTGAGGAAAGCGACGAGCAGTCATGTGTGGTATGAAGACTTGACGGGGAGCGGGGTGGAGACGATCTCGCACATAAGGGAGAATGGGAGGATTACGGTGTTGTTCACGGCGTTTGAGGGTCCGCCGAGGATTATGAGGTTGTTTGGGACAGGTGAGTTCTCYAGGATACGTTTGTTGTTGAATGCTACTGAGTGAAATGTTAGGCAAAGTTTACGAGTTTGGTACACCGGAATACGACACGCTCCTCCCTCCCGAGAAACGCCAGCCGGGGTCGAGAGCTGTCATCTGGGTCGACGTGCACAAAGTTGGGACGGTGCGTAACATTTCGCTTCCATCAAGATTCGCTATCCGTTCTAACTGGATTAATTTTTATCATCCAGTCATGCGGATACTCTATCCCATTCTTCACCTATAAATCCCCTCGAGTGCGGCTCCACAACTTCGCAATCAACAAAGAGCAACAAGACTTTGACTACGCTTGTCAACAGTCGGAGTCGTCGTCGGTTTCGGACTCTTCAATCGTCGTCGTTCCCGAGCAAGGCTCTACAGTTTTATCCCACTCGACGTCGTCCTCGAGTCCGTCGCTACCCCCAGACAACCAAGGACTCAAGAACTACTGGAAACTCAGGAACCTTAAAAGTCAGGACGGCCTACCAGGTCTCCTCTTCGCCTACACCTCTCCGAAAGTACTGGGGGATTGGCGCGGCAGAGGGATCTCGTTCAAGCCAGACGATGAGACCACCGGTTCGAAAACACCAGCGGATGCTCGTCGTGATCGTGGTTTGGTCGCGATCTTTGCTTCGGAAAAAGTGGTGGCGGATGTTGGCAAGGTGCTTGTGGGCTTTGGAGCGGGCGTTTTGGTGACGACTGTGTTCGCGAGGTTTTGGGCCAAGTGATCAGTCTCCTTAAGTATCCTTTCTGGCGGTTTCTCGTTTCTCGGGTCGTACGGTCGTACTTTGTACTAATAATAGCATGCCAGCATCTTTCGTTATCAGATAAATCATCTCCCTGAAACACGCACCACGTTTTAAGCGATTTGATCAAGCGCGCAGCTGATCTGACTCTATAGACAGCAGCTGCGCTTTGCTTCCTGTTGCTAATGGCTTCGGCATTCACTTCTCACACAGGCCAAACTCACTTCCCACCCACAGGCATCGCTCATAGATCTCGGCAAGCTGGTACGTCACCAACCCGGAAGCCATGCAGAAGCTATGTTTCAAAGTTGCGGACGATACGTAAGTTGTCTGGGATGCACTAGCGCTTTATTTCTTCCATTCGGCTGAATGGTAGGGTATTTATAGGAGCGAGGCGTGCGTCCTTCCGACGTCTGCTTGTTTCTTGTTTCCACCCCACCACCACCATCATCTCCATCTCCTCTAGCTCCTACGTACCCCCAGCTCCAGCTCCAGAGCCTCCTTCAGCTGGTTGCCTAATAGCCTTCCGCGCGCACACGCTCCTCCAAATCTACCACTAGTCGCAAGCGCTCAAACAGACAATGGGCAAGTTCTACGACCACATCCCGGCGAACATCGTCTCGTGGATCCAAGACCAAAAGATATTCTACGTCGCCACCGCTCCGCTGCTCGAAGACGGACACGTGAACATGTCGCCCAAGGGGTGCAGCGATACCTTCCACGTCGTGTATGATGAAGACGACGACACTTTCGGCGTCAAGGATGAAGTACCCTCGGATCCTGCAGACGAGGAAGACGCGGGGAAGAAGGTGGCGAAGAAGAGCAGGGCGGTGTGGTACGAAGATATGTCGGGGAGTGGGATAGAGACGATCTCGCACCTAAAAGAGAATGGGAGGATTACGGTTATGTTTGTCGCGTTTGAGGGGCCGCCGCAGATTGTTAGGTTGTTCGGAACAGGTGCGTTGTGTTCCTTCGTTTTCGTTCGTTCGTTCCTTGTGTTGACTGTGGCTATGTAACAGGCAAAGTATACGAATTCGGAACACCGGAATACGAAGAGCTCTTACCTCTCAATAAGCGACAGCCAGGGTCGAGAGCTGTGATTTGGGTGGACGTGTATAAAGTTGGAACGGTGCGTGCTACACCCGATATTATCTCCCCCGCCACGCCGCTCCTGTATCAACTACCAATTTGAATTTGTATGCTGACAAGTTGTACTTTGCAGTCCTGCGGATTCTCAATCCCATTCTTCGACTACAACCGACCGCGGAACAAGCTCCACAGGCTAGCTGCGTTCAGCGAACAGAAAGACTACGATCACGATCGTGCCGCGACGTTGACCACAGAAGAGAAAGAAAAGGCAAAAGAAAAAGAGCAAGGAGGGGGAGGAGGAGCAAGCATGCCAGGCCTCAGACATTTCTGGAAGACCTACAACCTCAAAAGCCTCGACGGGCTCCCAGGGCTCGAAGTAGCCTACTCCACGTCCGTACCTTTCAACGATTGGAAGAGTACCGGGAAGGTGTGGGATGTCGATGACGAAACTATTCGGTCGAAGTCCCGTTCAAAGGAGGGTGGTGGAGCGACTCTGAGTTTTGTTACGGGACAAGGACTAGGATGGGATTTGGGTAAGGTGCTTGTTGGGTTCGGAGCGGGGTTGGTGGTTAGTAGCGTTATTAGTCGGTTTGTGAAGGTTTGAGGGAGTGGTTATTTTATTTGAAGTTTTGGGATTACTACTACGTATTGTATAATGTGGTTGGAATGATAGTACAAAGCTGCCAAGGGAGCATTATCCGTCTGGGTCCGATGCCTCCTTGCAAGCAACCAGGCCAATGGAATCAACCGCTTTGTCCTGACACCGGCAAGCAACCTGGGCCGTTATGACCTACCTCTCTTCAGAGAGCGGTCGCTTTAAACCCTGCCTGGTTTGAACCTTCGAGTTGAATAGTGGTAAAAACAATGAGAGAAAACCATAGCTACCTCGGAGCCATATCCCAAATGACAGTTGTTTCCTTCCAAAGATACTGAATGTCCATTAGACTAACATCATGAATTTAAGTCTATCGTAGCGTGTCGTGATCACATGAAGGCGTTATATATGTATGTAAATCAAGTCCAAAAATGCATGGTTGCAATAAAAGTCCAAAGTTTCCGTGATCAAGAAGAAAATCCACGGCGTACCGTTTACAAAAAGGCAGCAGCAAGGCCAGCAAGAAGGAAAGCACCAAACGCAACGTTCATGCTGGGGCTAACGACCATCCCAGCGCTGTTACTTMCATTGTCTCCTCGATAACGATCTCCCATTCCGGATATTCATCGCCAGCAGACCAGAATGGGCCATCCGCAGTGCGCTAGACAATGACCCGGAAGGCTACCTCTACCAGCTCGCATATCACATCAAGCTCAGCGACAAGTACGATGCGACGGATGATATTCGTCGCTTCTTGTGGAGGAGACTTCAAGACATCGGCCGTCGAAGCCGCGACCGCCGGGCGCAGTCTCATTCATGGCCAACAAAAGAAGACATTGAGAAGCTCGTGGCGGCAGCTTCGGGACAGTTCGTCTATGCTGCGACGGCGGTTAAATATGTATCAGAGCGGCGCAGTTCCCCGGTGGATCGACTGCGAACAATCATCAACTGGACTCCTGAAGGCGGTCAGCAAACTCGGCCATTTGAACTCCTTGATATCCTTTACAGAAATATTCTTTCCGTTGCGAAAGAATTTTACGAAGCCGTTGACACCAATCGAGGACAAGATTTCGTTCTGCTTGTTCGGGCACACCAAATAAATTCTGATGGTCGCATTGGTATGGTCCAAAGCAGCACTCACGATTTCAATGAAATCATTGACCTTGAAGAGGGAGGTCATCAGGCCCTTTTTTCTGACCTGCACTCACTTGTCTTCTTTCGTCAAAACCTGGCATTTACCCGGGTGTGCGAGGAGATGCACTTTTACCACCGGTCGTTCTCCGAGTTTCTGGACAGCGAGATACGGGCTCAGCACTTGTTTATTTCAGAAAGGCAGGTTTGCCAACACGTGGTCGAGTCTTGTCTTCGGAAGTTACAGCAACAGGAAGATTTCTTATATTTCTGTGAGTCGCCGTGATCCATCCTGGCCGAGTCACTGATATATCTTTTTCGATCAGGGAGCTTTTCTTGGATCATTGAGGCGATGTTCAGCTACTCTGACAACCAAACCACATGTGTCGACGGTCTTCGGCTGATTGATTTTACCCGCAATAATGGATGGGGAAGACTTGACGAAAGACTCTCATTACACGTTGAGGGAAGTCAGTTCGATGATGATGACTGGCGTGGCTTAGCGCGCTTCACATTTGTTGCTATCCAACGCCTCAATGTATGAACATCCCTTTTCATCTCTTATCATCGGAATATCAAACTAATTTATGTTTCTTCTCTAGGATGATTTCCATGAGCACGAATTGGCAGATGTCGTGAAATTGTATTTTGATAGGTGGAAGGAGAGTTATAAGGAGTATGGTTTTACGGAATAGGGCTAAATCACTTCCCGTTCTTCCTCATTCGCCCCAAGATGCGGGGAGAAACAATCGGCCATGGCCTCACGCCACAATTCCGAACTTCGCTGGAGTACCTATCTGCACTCTTCTGTTGCTCTATCTCCCATCCTTCTGTGACCTGTCTTTATACCCTCATCCTATTGCAGAGTAGGGACTCAAAGATACAAGTCATAAAACTACAAGAAACGCCACATTATGCAAATAGTACAATAATTATCAATTGCCGTAGATATGGGTTCGAGAACGGAAAGCGAAGTATCAGCTAGGGGTCAATCAAAATACAACTGCTTGAATCAAATCCAAATGTTGAGTTGCGAGGGGAAGAGGAGGAAGCGAGAGCGGGAGGCATTAAGTTCATGTAGATCGGAAAAGGGAACGAAAGGGTCCGTAAAGATTGCAAGTCTTCCTCCTTGGTGTATCGTCTCTGAGCATGACTGGCGGAAGATAATGCTGCAACGTGTGCCGCACCAATGCCCTCAGGACCGGGGACCCAGGGCACCAATATCTCCTCAGAGGCAGCTCCCCGAGATCCACCGATGCCTGGAGATATGACCGAGCACCTCAGATCCTAATTCGCTCTGACAAACCCAAAGGCACCGAGATCTTGAACGAATCGACTCAACAATCATTAGTATGAATCCATGATGAGCTACATAACAATCTGATAAGAATGTACCAAATTACATGCATACCCCTGTACCCTATCCAGAAGCTCCACCTTCAAGCAGTACAGCCCGGCCAATCTCCTTGCCAATCAACCGATAAAATGAGAGCCCAAAGCGTCGATGCGAACTCCTCAGAGGCATTGACACGGACTGCGCCAACCCTCTCCCACTAGAGTTTGAGAACGCCGGTAAGACAGCACAAACATCCGTCAAATCCAGAACAAACAAAGAGGACGTCAGAGACGACATGAAGGGTGCCTTGAAGGGTCTCAACGCCACCGCTGCTTGCTGTAGTTCCAGGGAGCCCGTCGCTAGGACTTGCCCGAACGGACGGGAGGATCGTCTGGATATAATTCATGCGTCCTGGAGCGACACGTTTGGGATGTACTGCTCACCAACAACGATTCCAACATAATTACGTGTTTCTGCACGGAAAGGAGGAACCGGGCTGCGACCTCAGGCGGGCTCAGCGGTACTGAAGCATCGAGCTGGGCGGGGGTGATAGATCAAGGCGGGACCACTGATTTCGCAGGAGCCTCGGACACAACAATCTGATCAACTCACCATATTGACAAAATCAGGACAACGACGGCACCAGCTCCTGTTCCGAACCCAACCAATTTGTCCTCGACCTCGACCTCGGATTTGCTAACGACGCAGGCCTCTTCAAGCTAGGAAGTGTAGGCGAGGTGACGTCGCAATCTTTATATTCATTGGGGAAGCCGACCTGGGAGGGGGAGGGACGAGGACTTGATCCAACTCCTGTTACGGTACCTGTATCCTGGGTGAGACCAGATCCAGCAGCCCTGCATCCCCAAGCAGTTGGTCGAGACCGGGCTAACACTGATTCGTGCTGCTCTTGCTAGCTTTCCTGGGCGGCATTGTCCTTCTTAACAATATTAAAAATCGCCGCAGGCCTTGACGAGATACTACGATGACTGTCAACTTGCCCCTCCCTGAACCTGCGGGGACCCTATACCTCTTCACTCCTCTTCGGATTCAGCCAACGCTTCAGAGATAGATGATAGTTCTGTCTGAGATCTGAACGACGGAGATCTACGTCTTGAACTGGTCGAGAGCTGCTCAATTTCGTCATCCCCCCGCTGCGCTACTCGCTGCTCCCGCCTTCCTCCTCTTTCTCCTTGGACGCCCACGATTGGAAGGTGCCAGGAGCGGCAAGCGAGGATCGACCAGGGTTGGATACAGAGACCGTTGCTGAAGAAGAGGAAGCTGTCCGGGAGAGGCTGATCGGCGGGCACGGAAGGGTATGATAATGTGCTAAAGGGAAGGACAACGGGGTTCTTCACAGGAGGAGCAACAATGCTGACAAAGTCGAAGGTACAATCTCCCGTTCCCGAGAATTGAACGTGAAGTGCATCTAGCACAATATGATCAGCAAAAGAGATCGCATAGAGGTGACGGAACGGGGGACGGAAAGGGGACGGAGCATAACAGAATAGGGATAAAGGAAGTGGAGAGCAGATACACGCACTGTAGGTCTATCCGATACGCATTAGCATTTGCTTTAGCGGCGCAGGAGCTGGCACACTCTGTGCCCCTTCAATATTATCTAGCCCACTCTCTGAGTCTCCGACGTGAAATTATTAGCACACGCTTGAGGCGGAACGAAACCAGCCAGCAGTTTGGGGGTGACTAGACTGGTAACCAGCCGGAGAAGGACGAATCTCGCCTAAAGGCCTGCAATGCAGGAGAACCTCCGTTCTCCGACTGGGACAGCTGAGTTTGAAATGGGGGGGNTAGCGCGTTGTGATCGAAATCTGTCAACCGCTGTCACCCCGATTTGGTGTGGGACCATAATAGGAAACTGTCATAGGAAATGGCCCGTCCGGGCAGACCTGGACACCTAGACCCAAATACCTCCGGCATCGCGACAGCGCCTGCTACTTGAAGCAACGTATTCTGTCATTATCTACAATGAAACTTCAAGCTTCAGATCTCAGACAAAATGTAAACCAGGTCTATTAAGAATACACGGGGGTTGGAATGTAAGAAAAACAAAACTGTAGTATCATCGTACAGTAAAGAATCAAACATCTTCCTCTTCTGTGCCCTGACAATGCCTTTCACGTCCATCCATGCTTCCAGGTCATCCCTGTCATCACTGCAAGCGTCGACACCACGAAGGGCAGGAGGGATACCAGAGAGCTCGAACTTGCTGAGCAAGTTGTTGTCGTTGGTGCGAGCAAGCTCACCCTCGTACACCTGGATAAGGATACCGGGCTGGTTGTCGGCGTAGGTGGAGAAGATCTCGGACTTCTTGGTGGGCACAGTCGTGTTACGCTTGATGAGAGCGGTCATGACACCACCAGCAGTCTCGATGCCAAGGGAGAGAGGAGAGACATTGAGCAAGAGGAGATCTTGGGTCTTCTCGGAGGCGTCACCGGACAGGATGGTAGCCTGGGCGGCGAGACCGTAGGCGACGGCTTCGTCGGGGTTGACACTCTTGTTGGGCTCTTTGCCGTTGAAGATGTCGGACACGAGCTTGACAATGCGGGGAATACAGGTGAAACCATTGACAAGAACAATTTTGTGAAAACTAAAGGACGCATCAACGGGTACCTGAGAGACAAATATCGGGCTATTGAAACATTAGACCAGATAAACGACCTGCATTATAAGGGACACTTACCAGACAGCATAATCCAACGGTTATGCGAATCCACTACTGCTGCCTTCAAAGAGTACCGGCAAGCGGAAGAACAGTCGGTAGTGCTCCAAAAATATTGCGGTTTGTGAAATTGGAGCACGCCAACTATCGCCTGAGAGGCATCGTATACGGATCGGTTGCCGATACCATTTCAGCCCGCGTCCTGAAGAACGAAGAGGTCTTCCGTTATGATGATATGCTACAGAGTGGTTCCATTGAACTTGAGGATATGGTCAGCTCGATAAGCTACTCTAGCTGGCTCGCGAATGTAGGGCACGACTTGGCGCACGTTAGGGAAGGATGAAGGAAACAATGTTGAAAAAGTTGACGTTACCAGTTGCGCTGGCAAACAGGGGGCCACNCTGACACATACGGAAGCCCGATTTGCGTCGGCTCAGTACCGCTTTAGTCAGGTTGTACGTGCGCCCTGGTAACCGTAGGTTCCCGATTTTTCCTCACGTGAGACTTTTGATGGAACAAACAAACGCGACGCGCTCATTAAGGTGACGCGCTGCAAAGCTGAGAATGATCGAGCAGGGCGCTCCAGAGACATTCTGAGACCCTATTCTGCAGTAATAAAGTAATTAAAACGAATTCGAGTTTGTATAATCGCGACACACCCAGCTATGGCACCTGTCTATAACACTCCCGAGGGCCGAGCTCTCATTGAGCGCATTCTCGAAGACCACGAGCCCCCCATTCACCCACACGTCTATCAAACAGAAGGTGTAGCCATTGCACTTGATGGAGAATCTCTCCTCGCAACAATGGCAACAGGTTCCGGGAAAACTGGCTTCTTTGCATTCACTATGATAGTCATGCAAGCTATAGCTCAGGACCCAAGCCTTGCACTGCATGACAGTCCAACTTTTGCCAAGAATCCAGCAATGCTTATTGTTCTGCCTACAAAGGCCCTTCACTACGATATGGTATGTTTCAAGTGAACACGGCTCGGTTAAAAGCTCATCTTTTGGGCAGCAAGCCAGCCTCAACCGTCTTGGGTTGAACGCAGTGGTTGTCAACGGTGACACTGTATTAGCAGCAGCAGAAGAAAACCAAAATCTCTGGACTGAATGTCGTAAAAAACATTCAATGATTCTGATCTCTCCCGAGGAACTTCAGACTGCCGGCTTTCGGGAATTACTGGCAACCAAGGAATTCAGTGTTCGAGTATGCCGTTTAGGAATTGATGAGGTCCATCTCATCTATACGTGGGGTAGGGAATTTCGACAAACCTTCGCACAGCTGGGCCACATCCGAACTCGCCTACCTTCCCTCAATGGAGGCTTCATCCCAGTAATCGCGACTTCGGCCACCATACGTGAAGGCTCGCCAAAAACGACAATATGCTCCACTCTCGGACTTAGAGATGGAGACTATCACCTTCTGCGCCGCTCCAACTTGCGTCAAGACATCCGAATTGTCGTTCGGGAAATGATTTCGCCTATCAGTGGAGCGTCTTTCCCTGAGCTCGAGTGGATTCTTGACAGCACCGATAACACTGTCATTTTCTGCAAAACCATTGGTCTCGGCTTTCGTGTCACAGCATATCTCTGGAGGAAGGGTATAGCGAAGGGAAAGGATCAAACACCCTCACGGATTCGTCTTTTCAACTCGCTCAACGACCACAGCTACAACGAAGAAACTCTCGGGTTTCTAAATGGCAACAAACAATCGTCAATTACAGTTGCCACAGACGTACTCAGTGTCGGATAGGGACGCATTGGACAGCCTTTGCTGTCATATCTGCTTTGGACGACCTCCGACTGTGCAAAACACTTGTTAGACAACTCACCACTACACTCCAATACCAGCTTCCCAGGCCACTGTGACTGAGCTTGGCATGGGTTGTGCTACAGTGAGCCATACTCGGGGAGATAGTTGGCGTCCGTCGTCCTT
>SDEE01001190.1:0-11389 GCA_004126415.1 Candolleomyces aberdarensis | reverse complement strand
AGAATATTTCTCCAGGCGATCATATATTCCATCGTCATCGTGGGGTCGACCGAACTTCTTGACGCCCATATCTTCGTACGGCACTTCTTTACGCATGGCCAAGTCGCGCTCTTATCATATCCGTAGCCCAAGAAGCATGAGGCTCAACCACATTATGCTGCCGGTCATCGGGTCTCCAGTGCCATTGAAGAGCTCAAACAGGCATTCCCTGGATCGAATGCCGTCGCTACAGACCCAGAGTCGCTAAAGACCCATGGCTCCTCAGCGCACTCGTAYCATCCAGAGTCCCCCCATGCTGTCGTTGTAGGTWGGCGGAACTTCCCGTATGGGTYYTCCACTCAGCTYGTTATTGCAGGTTCGACCAAAATCTACGGAAGATGTCGYCAARATTGTGAACATTGCCCGGAAGTACCAGATGCCCRTAGTGCCTTATTCCGGAGCTACGAGTCTCGAAGGTCACTTTTCTGGGGTANNNNCGCTCAAGTCGAATCATATCGTTCGTTCGCTTACCTCTGAATAGTATCCGACCGGGAGTATCTGCATTGATATGTCTGGCATGGATCGCATCATCAAAATCAATGGTAAACAGTCCCATTCTTCTCCGGTATTTATGGTACCAACCGATTCGCAGTCGAAGACGCCGATTTAACTTGCCAGTCGGGCGCCAGATGGGAAGATATTAACCAAGCGCTCAAACACCAGGGGATTCCTCTGTTTTTCCCGGTATGCAYAACAATCTTGTCCAKCTCCATGGAGAGGTCTAAYGAAATCTTCAGTTGGACCCAGGTCCAGGCGCGGTAGGTAGCACTTTGAACCGTGCATCTCCTTCCTGYTAACGGGGTTTTTCAGACTATCGGCGGCATGATTGGCACGGGTTGCAGCGGAAGTATGTCTTACCAAGCTCTATTGTCTCTCTCACTCGGTTAACCGGATGTTTTATAGCTAATGCTGTTCGGTATGGGACGGCAAGRTCGGAATGGTTCCTCAGYATYGTGAGTCGAACGACYTCGCAAGATSAGGAGAAWCACACAGAACTAATTCTTTGCCAGACYGCTGTTTTACCGGATGGCACTGTCGTTAAAACCAGACGAAGAGCCAGGAAATCTTCAGCTGGCTTTGACACGACCAAACTGTTTATCGGMGCTGAGGGCACGCTCGGAATTGTTACAGAAGGTCACAATACAATAAATCGTTGCGATGAACCTACYCTGATATCAAGTCCCTCCTCTAGTAACACTGCGCCTGACTCCAGTGGTGCCAACGAAAGTTGCTATGGCTCAATTCCCGTCCGTGCAACAAGCGGTTAGCGCTGTACAAGAAATATTAATATCTCCTCAAGGACCCCATATTCGTAAGTACCCCTCCAGCTCCCAAGTTGGTTTCGCCGATATTCATCGTGTATTCAACGCCAANCTTCTACAGAATGTATCGAACTTCTTGACGACAATAGTGAGYTTCTCTTACAACCAAAGCTATTTGGATGATACTCATTTTCTATCAGTGATGCATGCCATTAACGATGCCGGGTTTGTCGACCACCCATATCCTGTGTCCGACACACTCTTTTTCAAGATACAAGGCGACCAGGCAATGCTAAAACAGACTGCCAAGGTCGTCAAAGACTTAGCCAAGAAGCATGGCAGTACTTCCTTCCAGTTCGCCGCGACAGATGCTGAGGCCGACGAGATGTGGACAAACCGGAAGTACGCGCTGATGTCCACCATTGCGGCTAACCCAGGCTACCGTTGCTGGACCACGGATGTTTGGTGAGTGCAAGAAACCTCACACTACGTTCTTCTGTTYGTCTTACTGAGCCGAACGCCAGTGTACCTGTTTCCCGCCTGCCTGAGCTCGTTCAGGCAACCAAGAAGGATCTCGCRGAGCACAATCTGCGAAGTACGATTGTTGGACATGTGGGCGAYGGCAACTTCCATGCTCTCATCTTGTTCAAAGACGAGGAGGAACTCAAGACTGTTGAAGGTGCTGTTCATCGACTGGTTCACAGAGCRTTRGCAWTGGACGGAACATGTAAGCGRSATTCATTGATGTTYASCGRCCTCTTCACTYACAAGTCAANNCGAAGGCACTGGAGAACATGGGGTCGGGGTTGGRAARAAGGAATACCTTGACGAAGAGCTTGGAGAAGGCACTGTTGAATTGATGCGGAAGATCAAGCAGACYATCGATCCCATGAACCTTTTCAATCCTGGCAAAGTACGCTCCACTCTAATGTTCGCWTTCTCTGCCCGCTAACAAACGYACTCAGCTCTATCCTGACAAGAAAGATGAGAAGAAGAACTAATCGTCGTATTAAACTAGACTTGTAACGTAAAGTAAAGTGCCAGTGCACAACTGCTATCAACTTAGAATCAATACAAGTCGCTATCGAACTCCTTCACGTATTGGAGCTTGGTCATAGCYTCCCTAGCCTCAGCCTCAGCGAAAATAGCCACTTCCTTCGCAACAGTCAACTTCTTYTCCAACTCGTCGGATGTCATGGATCGCAACTCGCCATCCTCCGATTTGAGGCCAATAGCTTCAAACCGTTTCAGCGAATTACCCAGTCGWGGAAGAAACTCGTGCTTGTCCCATCCATTGTCATTGAAGGTGAGRAYCGCTTTCACGGCRGCGGTGTTGATATCCCGATGCAACTCCTCCAGTTTGGAAAGTTGGACCTCCATCCATCGAGCTCGACGTTCCAGCGCCAACGTCAGAGCGGCGACTTCATCCTCCTTCCCTTGCCCGTCCTCCCCGTTCTCGTCGAGAAAATCATCTCCCTTGAGCATGTCCCGCAGMACTCCATCAAACGAAGAGCTATCATCCCATGTCGTACGTGGAAGAAGGCGAAGCAAGTCGGAGATGGTCTGGGTCAGGGTCTCCAACAGTTGTTGGAAAGAGGACACTGCAGTGTCAATCGAGCCCGAGGGAACGTTATTGGCAAACGAGCCGCCGCCAACCGACAATGCCGAAAGAGCGTGGACCAAAGGGCCATACTCGAGAGGCATTTTGGCGGTTGAACTAAGCCGTTGCAAGTCGAAGAAGGGATGGTTGACCAAGTCCATGCCTGGGTGCACACGACTGATCTCTTCAAGCAACTCTTCCGTGGAAAGCCTATTTCTTCGATCGGGAGACTTGGATGGGGAGCGAGCTTTCGCAGTGGTGCTGGTAGATGCGCCGGAGGGTTCAGTAGCCTGGATATTGCGATGGCTGTCGACGCTAGGATCGTCCTCCTTCGGAACCTTGGGCTGCTTAGACAGAGGCTTGCTCTTCTTGGGCTTCTTGGATAATATGGGCACCTGGGCTACGGGCTCGGGTTCCGGAAGTGGGGTCGCAGGAGTGGGGTGAGTCTTAGGCGGGCGGGAAGTTTGCTTTGCATTTGCATTATCGAGGCGTTTCTCCCTAGGCTTGTCCCTTGGCGTAACCTCCTCCCTGCGAGGAGGTTTGACATCTTTCTGTACTTCAACTTCCTCTGGCCGTTTTGCTTCGAGTTTGCCCTTAGTAACTGAGGACTGGGGTTTCGAAGCTGAGGGAACCTTGGAAGTATTTCCGGGAATAATAGGGGAGGCCAGCTCAGAGGCAGTTGTTGGCGACGAAGCCTCTTTTGCGTCCTTGCTCTCCACACGTACTTGCAAAGTCTTGCCTTTGGATGAGCCAGGTTTGTCTGCGAGACCCTTTTGTTTTTCGACAGGCTTTTCTGCTGCTGCTGCTGCAGATTTCTTTGCTGCCTTGCGAAGTGACTTGTCCTGGGATTTGTTAGGCAGCAGGGAGGCGCTTGCTTTCGTGGGCGACTGGTCTTCTTTTGGAGTAGATGGAACAAGAGCTGGGAAATCCGCGGCAGAAAGCGAGAGTGCGGGAGGGGGCATTGAAGTGGCGACTATACCGCGTTGACAGAAATGAAGGCTACATCAGTGGTTGCTCGATGTGGGTAGGCCATACCAAGGAAAGGGGAGGGAGTAAAACGAGAGGCCGGATTGCACGATTCTTGACTTGGAATTTGCGAGTTCATGAGTTGGATGTTATCAATGCCGATAGAAGACATTCCGCACTGACAAAGCGGCACTTGGTACACAGACCTCCCTCCCCTAATAGGAAAGTGAAATTTACTCACCAGCGGGATTGGCATCTGGGACAGCAGGTATGCCACTGGAATGAGGAGCCATTGATTGATTACCCATGGGCATCATTGCAAGCCCTGGAGGTGGGCCATAAGGCATTGAATTGAATCCTATTTCGCGTGAAGGCGCAAAACCAGCAGACATGATCGCGGGGTCCGAGAAATGCTGAATGGGTTTGTAGCCAGCAGGGACGTCTGTGAAAGTTATATAAGGATCAGGGAGAAGTAAGAATAGACTTTGAACAGACAGACCTCCAACTGATTTCTGATATTCTCGCTCTTGGCTTGCATGAATGAATTCGCGTAACTGAGCCTCACTCACAGTGTCAAATGGCTGGAAGCGAGACTGAGGAGCATAGGGCATCTGGGAGGGGAGATGGGGAGAATTGACTATGGATGGTGGTTGAGAGTTTCCATATTCGTGAGTTTGGGTTTCCCAGCGGAGCTGCGACAAGCCTGGAGGAGGACCTGGAGGAGAATGATCATCACTCGACCCATGCAGTCCATTCATCTCTGCAAGAGAAATATGAGGTGGGCCGTTGAGAGGAGAAGATGCCACTGATGCACTTTGCCTTCCTCGCGCAAAGCCAAATCGAGAAACTTTCCGTTCCTCATCAAACGGTAGGGAAGGGGAAGATAGACTTGGAGAGGATGAGGCAGACCCCTCTGGCGCGTCGGAAAAGGGATTAAATGAGCCCATGTAATTGCTGAGTTTGTCAGTAGTCATAGATGAAACGCCCGGTCGACTGGGAGCGGGATCGAAGATAGAACGACTGGAAGATCTTGGGTAACCGAGTCCAGGCGGGCCACCTAAATGGGATCCAGAACGAAGTGCTGGGAAGGCATCAACATAAGAGCCATGGAAAGGGGTGTGTGCGTCCATTTCAAGCTCTGGCAGAACCTCCGTGTTTTCCACCTCGTCTGCTAACTTCGGGTCGAGATTGAAACTGAAGCCCCTGTCATCGGCGCTCAGCGTCTGAAGGGTCCTATCAAATTCTGGGAATGGGCTGATGATGGACGAAGGAGTAACCGTGTCTCTGAGGGTTATTTCATCCAGCAATTGCTTCGCGGTCGACGTCATCCGGTACGCCGATTGCGAAGCAAGCAGTGGGGTTTGAGGGGACTCTGTGGCATGACGAGGAGGGCGACTTGGAGAAGGAATCCCGGGAGGTGCAAACAGGCCAGGAGGGACAGCAGGGGCTGCTTGTATGGTTTGCACAATGGCAACCGCAGGTGCAGGCGAATCCGCTGCCGCTGGTTCTGGAGGGGGAATAGAACTTGGAGGTTCTTGAAGACTTGAACCCGCGTCCGACTCTGTCGTCAATGAAGGCGCAGGAGAACTGGTTTCCCTGGCTGCAGGCTCTTTGTCTTTCTTTGGTCGGCTTGTTTTCAGTTCCGCTACAACGGAGGCTGGAGTTCGCACTGAAGGTGCTGAAACTCCAGGAGTCGATGGTCGAGATGTCGAAACCGAAGCCGCAGGGACAGTTTTCCTGTCAGCGCCCCCACGGACTTGGGCCGACTTGGGCTCTGAGACGGTGGCTTGACTGGAACTGATTGCGGTTCTGGGTTGCCTTGGAGTTAGGTTTCTTCTCGGCTGGCGTACCAGAGGAGAGGAGCCCGGTAGAGAGTGGCTGTTAGAGCTTGGGGTTGGAGTGCTGCTCTTTTGGCCCCAAGACGCAGCGCGAGGCAGCGTGGCTGTATATTTATGTTGGGAAAATGATACATATAAGAAATCGTACGGACGTACCATCCTCCCCTTCCTTTTTCGTTAAGACGGTCGTCTTCGCCCTTGTCTCGGCGGCTTTCATGGTGTGTTTCCTGCCAAAAATGGTCAATTTGATGTCGACACGCGTAATTGAGAGGACTGACAGAGTTGAGAGATCTTCCTTTGTAAAGCAGTCCTTCTCGTCACCCCATTCATGGAGGTTCATGCAATTGTGGTCATTGCATGCTACGTTGCGAAGGAAGGCCATGCAATACTTTGTCGTGCCATAGCTCCCCCTCATGATCTCGCGACCTCCACCAGGGGAAGGTGCACCATCCACAGCTGCGATCGCTCGAGCTGCATCTTCACGGCGATTATATGTAATGTAGAGTCCGACGACAGGGCCAGTTCCATTCGGTGGTGTCCTCTTGACAATCAGAATCTTGGAGATTTTGCCATATTGTCCGAAGTACTCATTGGAACGCAGAGTAGGAATCAGCTGTACGCGTGATCAGTAATGAACATCCTATGAGATGAAATGAAGGAGCGCCGCACCTCCTCCTTTGCAAAACGAGGGCCGATCCCAACCACATAAACGACATTTCTCTGGACCACTCGGACGTTGGCAAGATGCTTCCTCCCCAACGTCTCCAACTCCTTCTTCTCGCGATCACGCTGCTTCTTCTGCTGCGTCAAACGCTTGTGGCTGCAGGAAATCATGTTCATCACACAGATAGTCGGACTGAAAGGCCTGGACCTACTCCTGGGTCGCGACAGGCTTAAACTCGATGCCTTCATCGGTGTAAACGCGGCGGCACGCAGGGCAACGCTTGTTCAAATTCTCTTTGATATGGTGCCAGCAAAAGCGACAGATCTGTTCTCCCGAGTGAGGGGACGTTCTGAGAAGACACAAAACGATCGCACCTGATACCCGCAGACACAGGGCTTAAAATTGAGATCAGATATATCCATCTCCTCAAGACAGAGAGGACACTCCTGGTCTTCCTGAGAACGCAAGAACGGATGAGAAAGACCAAAGAGAAGAGGGAGAGTCTGGGGCCTGCCTCTTCATCGCTCCAATACGCGTCCTGGACGCCTGCCAAAACATGGGACTTGGACTGGGGCACGGACAGAATGGCGGGTGCGGGGAGCGGATGGTGGCTCTGGAGCTTTGTCGAGGACATTGTTGGCGTTGAGCACGATGAACGAAACGACGAGGAAGGGGGTAAATTGGGTAGGAAATGGATCAGCAGAGAGAAAAGAAAGAAGAGACGCGCTCAGCACACAATGAGGTTGCAGCCTCAGCGATGTTCCCACGCCGGTTGTTCCGTGCTTGTCGATGGTGCGCGCTGTTTGTGGCCGCGATAAGATCAAGCCAAGTATCTTCAAGTCCCTTTCTCCAACAAATGGCTGCCCCAGTCGAAAAGCTCGCCGACGACGTCGCCAACGTCCAGCTCAGCACCTCCCATGACCAGGTCGTCACCCCCTGGGACGTCCAGGGCTCCGTCTCGACAGATGGACAGCAGCAGGGCATCGACTACGATAAACTCATCGTCCAGTTCGGCACCCGCCGTATAGACCAAGCCCTGCTCGACCGCTTTGAGAGGCTCACGGGCCACAAGCCCCACACCTTCCTCCGCAGAGGCCTCTTCTTCTCTCACAGGTAACATGGGTTCTGCGTCTGCTTTCTGGGTATTGACCCTCGCCAAAGGGAGTTCGACAAAATCCTCGATCGGTATGAGCAAGGAAAGCCCTTCTTCCTATACACCGGCCGTGGACCTAGCAGCGATAGCATGCATCTCGGACACATGATACCCTTTGTCTTCACAAAGTACGTAACACGGTTGTGCTTGGAAACAATACTTCAACTCCACGTAGATGGCTACAGGACGTCTTCGAAGTCCCACTGGTTATCCAACTCACAGGTGAGTCATATTTCGTTCACCCTAGCAAACCATCAGCCACTCATTTTTCCGTAGATGATGAGAAATTTTTGTTCAAGCATCAGTTGACTCCCGAGCAGACTCTGCAGTTCTCGAGACAGAATACAAAGGATATCATCGCCTGTGGCGTCGACCTGAATCGAACCTTTATATTTAGTGACTATGAGTTTATGGGGGGAGCTTTCTATCGCAATGTCACCAAGATTTCCCGGCAGATAACATATAACCAGGTCAAGGCTACATTCGGATTTAACGAGTCGTGAGTCGTAATCATCTTCGCGCAAATTAACTGTGTTGACTTCAAACTAGCGATAACATTGGGAAAGTGCATTTCGCCTCGATCCAGGCAGCGCCCTCGTTCTCGAACTCATTCCCCCAGATATTCGGAACGGTCTCCAACATTCCTTGCTTAATCCCGTGTGCTATTGACCAGGATCCCTATTTCCGTTTGACTCGAGACATTGCTCAGAAGCTCAAGTATCCTAAGCCTTCACTCATACACTCCAAGTTCTTCCCTGCCCTACAGGGACCTCAAACGAAGATGAGCGCCAGTGACGTGAATACCAGCATCTTCATGACCGATAAGCCCAACCAGATCAAGAATAAGATCAACAAGCATGGCTTTTCTGGTGGGCGGGAGACCGAAGAGGAACACCGTCGACTAGGAGGTGATACCGAAGTCGATGTCGCATACCAATACCTATCCTTCTTCCTGGATGATGACGAGGAGCTCGAGAAGATAGGCGAGGTTAGTTCATGTCATCCGTCCTATCCTACGCTTTGACGACTAACAACATTCTAGGAATATCGTGCGGGGACTTTGCTGACAGGCCAACTGAAAGCAAAATGCATCGCGAAACTTCAGGAATTCGTCTCGGCATTCCAAGAGGTGAGCTGTGCTTTCAAGTATAGATTAGACTTTCCTTACGCGTCTATCAATCAGAGGAGAGCCAAGGTGACCGACGATATTATCGACGCATTCATGGACAAGAACCGACAGATCGAGCCAACCATTGGAAAATGCAAAGCGCCCCCTCAGGCTCCAGCAGAGCCGGCAGCATGAGCAACACACCCCATCGAGGATAGGAAACTAATCCATTGTAATATACTACAATCTAAGTCATGGAAAGATTGTCGACTCGCTGTCCTGATTCTCTCTTTGTCCAATTGAATGGTAAAACATTGATCGACTCCGGCTTCCACTTGTCCAGGGCTGCAAGAGTCGCAGACCCCCAATCAAATTCTTCATGAAGGCTTCGGTCCTCAGGTCCATCCACGAACACGATGATGTTTTCGCTTTCTGGTTTGATGAACCCGGAAGAAATGGATGATTTGATTAGCGTGCGGAGTGGTTCCCAGAACCCAAGGACATTAATGAGTACGACGGCTAGAAATTGACGACCTATAAGCACCCTTGTGGACACCAGAACCGCCAGACTTACGTTTGCGGTGGATTCCTAGCTGCGTCCAAGTCGTAACCTCGAGAACCTGGATGTAGAGATGAGGTTATGAGCGAGTTCATGGAATAGAGGAAAGAACCCAAACCTCCTCGAATGTGCCAAGTCCACCAGGAAGTCCTATAAAGCCTTCCGAACGTCTGGCCATCTCGACTTTGCGTTCATGCATCGTCTCGACAACGAGCTGAGGACATCAAATATAAGGCAGCAAGAATTAGTATATCGCCTTGTTATAAATCCAGACGCGAATGTCAGAACTCACAGTTTCCACCTAGAAATATCACTGTTGGAACTATTGGAGCTTCGGTTGAGCATTCCATACACTCACCTTTTCGCGGCCTACCTCATTGAGGTTTACCATGACGCCGCTTTTGGTTTTTTCACCTTCCCCACCAGCAGCTACCATAGCATATGGTACGACTCCAATAACCCTACCTTCCCCTTCTAGGACGGCACCAGATACTACGCCCATAAGACCTTTCGAACCTCCTCCATAGACGAGGGGACGGTTGGCAGAAGCCAATGCTCTTCCTATAGCTAGGAAGGATCGAGTCATTGAACATAAGAATTATACTTCAGACTTACACAAGGCTGCATTACAGAATGCCTTTTCTTGACCTAGGGAGGAGCCACAGTACACGGCTACAGCCCCAGGGATCAAGCTTGAGCTCGAGGATGCGGCCGACATTGTAGTTTCGAGTCAGGTTTATAACCGCCCATGAGCGTGGAAGATAAGCCCCGAGGTGCGCATATGGGTCTGAATGACGTATTNNGCCTTCGGCGACGGTAGAAGTTAACGACTCTGATCTTCTTGGGCCTCGGCCCTCCCAACTGTGGTTTCTGAGCTCTTGAGTTAGGTGCGCCTCGTCGAGCTCACTCGGATCGGATGTCTCGATCTTTCGAGAGGCCGCAGTCAAATCAGAGGAGGTTTCAGTTATGATTCTATTTTTTTTCGGACGAAGAGGGGTTGGTGCTTATGTCAGTGTCCGACTTGACTCATAAATTCTCTTGATTAACAACGCCAGCACCCCTCCTCCGTGCTAGCACACCATGGTAAAAGAAACCATGACTTCCGATCCTCCACGACCGCGACCACCTCTCACCTCTTCCGCAATAGCGTGTGTGATCGAGGATAGGGAGGCCCTTGGCTACTTCTATGGACAATACTCCAGGCCAAAGTTGGTCGCCAGGACCGACTCGTCCACCCGCCCATGGGCGACCATCGTAGGAGGGAAACGGGGATGGCCAACACAACGGTACCTCGCAAACGTCGGCTACCACGAGCGTCTCGCATCTTTCTGGCTGACTCCCTCCAAAAGGGATGAGTTAGTCGAACTCCTGGATTCCATGGTTGTGGATGTCACCTCCATTGATCCGGTTAGGATTGTAGAAGAAGACGAGTCCGATTACTCCGGTGAAATGACCACGGTTGGACATCGGGCTCTGGCCATTGCTATCAAGCCGGACACCCTCTCTCGCGAAAAGGGCGTTGGAGTTGTGGTGGCGTGCAAAGCCCTCCTGGCCAAGCACGGGATCGACGACGTCGAGTGTTTGATCCGTGAGGCGGAGTGCTTCTCGAGCGCTGGACCCCCCAAGTTCGAGGAGCTAGCACCCGTCGAGCACTTTTACAGTGCCCATGTTCGAATCCCCACAACTTCCACGCTCGGAACATCGATCACAACCACTAGCACTCCCGACACCGAAGGGACCCGTGGATTCTACGTAGCTAGCGAAAGCTCGGGAAAATTGTACTTCCTCACCTGTCGTCACGTTGTACTCCCTTGCAACTCGGCAAAGGAAAACGTGGAATACAAGTACACCGAGGGCAGCCAGTCACGTATAGGGGTCGTTCAGCCTACTCCCACTGCCCTCAAACTCTCTAGAACAAGAGCGAACGAAGAGATCAAGGACTTGTCAGAATATCGAAACAGACATGGGGTGTGGCTCTCCCATGTCGGAAATTTCGCAGCCCTGTGACGACGCGTGATGACGCGTGACAACAGCTGGAAATTCGTCACGGAGTGATGGCCGTGATCACGGCTCATCACAACTAGAAGAGCTGAGATCACGGCGTTGGGACTCCGTGGCATGGCCCTCATTTTCTCTCGAATATGGTCCCCCCTTCTTATATAGTACCACATAAATGTCACAATCGTTTTTATATTGCTTT
>SDEE01000119.1:0-94720 GCA_004126415.1 Candolleomyces aberdarensis | reverse complement strand
ACGAACTGGGGCTGGAGTACGGGGGAGGAGACCTGTGGCTTTGGTATAGAGTCGAAGAGCAAACGGAATTGAGACGGAATTTGGGAACTTCGGTCCGTCCCAACTTGTGCAGCAACCGACGGCGGCCGGTGACTGAATGGCAGCATCGCTGGGTCGTTTTCAGGGCTGAATGATACTGCCTTCGCTGAGGGATCAGCGAAAGAGGTCACGTTTGCCGGCGCGGAAACGTTTTGGGGTTTGTTATCGATATCGAAGGGATTCGACGAAGAGGAATGCGACGTTGGGGCGGGCCATCGCGGTTGTGGTTGGGATATGATGGAAGGGTTTGAGGACGCCGACGAACTCGAAGTCGTCGACGCAAACAGTATCGCCGAGTCCATGGAGCCTGAACGGGTCGTATCTGAAGAATGTCCAGCAAGATCGTGACCACCTTTCGCCGATTAGCCAAGGAAACCATAGCAGAACAGGCGGAAGATACTCACTGATAGAAAGAAGTGAATCGATAGTCTGCGACCACGACTCCGGAAAGCGATAGCCTGTATAAGCTGGCCACAGGTCCGCGGGAATCTCACCGAGACTCGAAGCGCCATTAGGAGGAGGGGTGTGTTTCGCAAAGTGAGAGGTGATAGGGTCACCGAAGGGAGAGGAGGACGGCAGCCCACTTGGTTTGACGAAACCATGGTCAATGTTGACGAACGGATTGAGGTCCATTTTCGTCGTCAGCCACCTTGTCAAAACGAGGGGTGGGGTTGGGGCGCAGTCGTAAAGGAGATGAGAAGTTGAACGTCTCTCTCCTCCTGCATTTTGTAAGCCCAACCTGGCCTAATGACCGCCGTTGGTTTCAAAACGACTTCAGCCCTCTTCGGAGTGAGAGCCTTGCCGACGACGACGACGACATTTTGGAGGTGGCTCTGGCAGGCTGGCCTGCGAGTCCTGCCCTGCCCTTCGACATGGAATTAATGGCCCGTTTCCAAGGGCTCGTCGTCAATATCCGCTCTGGATACCGCCCGATGACGCCTCCAAGGCCATAGCAGAATCCCGGCTTCGGAACCTGCCTCCTGCAACCAGAATTCAGGAAACCAAAACGGTTTTCGAGATCTTGACGACTTACTGTGTATTGGGAGTCAAGGAAAGGTGCTATTCGCCCATTTGATAGAGATATCTAGTCCATATTTCGCGGCTCTGCGCGACATTTCGGCCCGTCGTTGTTCTGATGCTCATCGTCGCGGGTTGATGCATGATGGTAGACGTCAAGGAACAAGGAGGCGCACTCGCGGGTGAAGTACGGTGCTTCCCACATTCATTTTCCAATCCGCGTATCGTCGTCCTCGGTTCGCTTACCGTTATTCGTATTCGCTTCCCGATCCGAGCAGCAAGATCCTGAAAACAACCAATACGTAGCACGTAGTTTCGGTACTTGGTACATAGATAAGCCATCGGCCTTGAGACAGTAATACATTAACCAACGAGAAACCTGCGTAGCCTACTTTCTACAAAAAAAANGGTGACACAAGCAAAACTCATTTAAATACATAATGTAAAGAGAGATTGTACGAGCGTATGTATGTATGTTATGTTATGTGAGGGTGTAAACGCAGAGGGGGGGTATGCGACGAAGAAGCTTGAAAGACGACGAATCGAATCCCAAGAATAGGTAGGGAGGGAGAGGTAGAGGAGAGACTATGGGGACACGAGTACGAGTACGGTTCACAGACAAAACAGACGCAAAAAGGAAGAGAAGAAGAAGAGGTAGAAAAAATGGAGAAAGTAGGCCAGCACACGAAAATATATACAGCGTAACGAGGTATCGAAAAGGACGAAAGCAGCAACGATGAGACCAACAAACAACAAATTGTTAAAAAGTGATGTAATGTAACAATGGGGAGGAAGATAAAGCGCTGATTCGGAAACAGAGTTTGGAAGTGGAAGTGGAGGCGGGGAAGAAGAGAAGGATTCGAAAAAGAAGAGGGAAGAGTGGAGAAAAGAAGAAGAAAGAAGAAGCCAAGGGAGACCAGCAAGCAAGCAAGCGAGAATCTCGGCCATAAGCAAGAAATATACATATACAGACAGGATGCGTCCATTCGAACGAGACGACAACAACAGGGGTTGGGAGGGGGGACAAACGATCTACAAGTAGACCGTAGACTAAGAAGGGCAATAAACAAGACGAAGAAAGGGAAAAATTCGACTGTCGTCGCAAGAAGGCCGAGCCAGACAATAGATAGATAGAGGTAGGTATATCCGAAATAAGATCGGACCTTTTTTGCGAACGACGACGAACCCCTCTCTCGCTCGACGCCCCGAACATACAAGAGGAGAGACGGAAAGGAATAAGGGAGGAGAGGAAAGAGGAACGCAGGCTCATTAGGAGACAGGAAGTCGAATAATAAGGAAGGATAGGAAAGACAGCCGGGCGACGAGGGCCCATAGAATTAGCAAGCCAATAAAGGAGGAAGAAAGAAGGCATAGGGTAGGCATAGACGAATGGACGATAAACGAACCCCATAGGAATCGAAGGAAGGGAATGAAGAGACAAGACGAAAACCCATCTAAGCACGCTCAGCAGGAGCAGCAGGCTCGGTCACCGTAGGCCACACCGACTCCTTGCCCCGCTCGCCAGACCTCGCCAACGGCACGCTGGCAGCAGCGACAGCAGGTGCAGCCTCACCCTCGGGCTGAGACGAGGAGCTACTGGTGGCAGGAGCGCCAGCTTGCAATGGCACGGTTTGCTTCTGCTGCGAAGGTGAGCCTGTCGGAGATGTTTGCTGAACGCCTTTCATCTCATCAATCGACCGCTTCACGCCAGCCAACATCCTGTCGGTTTTCTCCATCATCTCCTCCCATCGCCTCTTGTGTTCCTGGAGCTCAAGGTAATGACGCTCGAGGTCTAAGATTGTGGGTGGGCCATTGTTGAGCGCAGCGGCCATACCTAGATTCATTAGACTCGACAGATCACCAGGGTGCCCGGGGTAGTAGGGGCCCCCATGGAGTCCTGGAGGGGGCAGCATGTACCCGGGGGGAATAGCTGCACCAGGGCCCAAAGGCGAATGAGTCCGACTGGGAACATTGGATGGAGGCCGCATGTACCCACCCTGTCCACTCAGTAACGCAGCAGCTACAGCCATACCACCCGGAAGGAGTTCGAAACCAGTGGGTGGTACACCAGCAGGGAACGGAGCATTAACGCGAGGCGACCCTCGATGATGAGGAGACGCCGACCGGTTGTCCGTCCACCCATTCGACCGTTTGCGCATTTCCCGCCCAGAGTCTCGTCCCCCTTCGCTCTCCTCTCCACCTTCCATGTTCACATCTTCGTCTTCTTTTTGGGCGGCGGCGGATGCGCGAGTCCGTACACTGCGTCGGGTGCGCTTCTTGGGGGGTTCGATCTCGACTTCGCTTTCTTCGCCTGTTGCTGCACCCGACACGCCCACACGACCCACAGATACAAGAGCCTCTGCAGCTGCTTGATCGGACATTCGACCTGAAACATTACCGCCACTTGCACCAGCAGCTGCAGGCACGCGTTTTCGCCTCTTGATCACGGTCTTTTTCATCGAGTTGGGACGATGGGTACCATGCAGCTTAAAGTAGAGTCCTAGATGGATGCAATGCGTTAATAAAATTAAATGAATGGAAGCGAGATATGAAAGGGGAGGAGGACGAAAGTCGAACAGAAAAGACAGTAAAGAAACCGACATCGCTCGAAGACGGATCATGGAAATTGTGCGGGAGCAAAAGAATATGGGGGTGAAATTTTGATTCCGAATTCCGGTCGATTGGAATGAGGGATTTGGGAGGTGAGGAAGAGGGATGGGAAACATGTGATTCATATCAGATAAGATTCCGCTGCCAGCTCATCAATGAGTTGGGCGCGCACAAACCGCTCAGTGGATCCACGCCCGGCAGTTCATGAATCGGCGAAAGCGGAGAGAACGGGAAAGAATTGAAGATCGACCACAGGACCGTAGTCTCGATAGTCGCGAGGATGGAAAGCGAAAGGAAAGAAGGCAATCAAACAAAGAAGAACACTCACCACAAGCGTTGCAAATGTTATTGCCAACATCATCTCGCCTCCACAAAGGCGTGGTGCTTGTACCACAGTTGGCGCATGACAGCGCACCGACCGCTGCCCTGCCCTTCTTCGCAGTCGCTGTAGCCCCTACACTCGCATCGCTGTCGTTCGCTGCAGGCGATGCTGCTCCATCGGCCTTGGGTGAAGCTCGCGCCGACGCTGATTCTGGTACTTCGTCCATGTCCATCCTCGACGATATAGCGAGTGCGTTGTTATATGTTGGACACCCTGAACAAGCCGATGTTCCACCCGTGCCATCACAACGACCGTCTCCTGGGCAGGTGCCACCGGTTGTGTGAGAATTAGTGGCACCTTTGTTTGTGCTCGTTGTATTTGAGGTTGATGCAGGGGCGGTGGGAGTTGATGAGGAGGCGGCAGCGGCGGCCGTATGTTGCTGTAAGAGTTTGTGCATGGTAGCCGGCGTTGACGACTTGCCGGTCGCTGAGGCGGCGAAAGGAGAGGGTCCTGCGGTCGACCCGTTTGTGGCTGACGATGAGGCGGCGGTGGGCGGTGTGCTCCTACCGAGATTTGTAGGGCGGGGCATATGTCTTGATTTTTGATAAAGGCCTATGAAAGCGCGAGTTGGATCAGTCATGCGTATGGATGAAGATGAAGAGCGACGGGATGAGGGAAGATATCAGGGGCAGCCTTAAGAATGGATGGGAGGTGCGTGAAAGGGGTGGCAGAAGGTGCTGTGCGTGTTTGAGATATCGTTGCCCACTAAGATTAGTGGGGGCAGGTATTTGAAACCACAACAAAGACGAAGATGCGCAATAAGGGCATGGAATGGTCTCGATGAAAGGAGATTGGCACGAACAGTCAGATAGGCGAGGTGACCATCCCGCGCTTCTGAAAGATCGACCACCTTCCTACATGTTCATCTCCATATCGAGGATTCTGCCCATGTTCATCGACACGAAAGCAACGAATTTGACCAAGGATGATTGGCTGACAAGGCAAAGGTTTCGGAGATTTCGCGATGATAGCAAAGTGCCGGAAGAAACGTGTATTACACCAATACACGCGACTCTTCAGACACAAAACGAGGTATGTGCGACCCAGCCCTCGATAGCCCAGCCTCGGCACGACTCCACCACACCGATTCATCAAAACCATAGCAAGACGGAGATTATCGA
Organism: Candolleomyces aberdarensis; assembly: GCA_004126415.1. Taxonomy (NCBI): domain Eukaryota; kingdom Fungi; phylum Basidiomycota; class Agaricomycetes; order Agaricales; family Psathyrellaceae; genus Candolleomyces; species Candolleomyces aberdarensis. Next base: position 89,512 of record SDEE01000119.1, on the reverse strand, counting down.
ATGAAAGAAAGTGCTGCGAGGTTTTAAGCTTTTCAAAGCGACAGTGCAATGCCAGGCCAAACGTGTCGACCGACTCTATGGCTGAGCAACAGCCGTGTGTCCCACACGTGTTCTGGCTGCGAGATGGGATCGTGGGTCTTCGTCATCGAACCCAGATCGAAACAAAAGGATAATGACGCGCAAGACACAAACGGAAGGTATGGGCGTTAAAATCCGAAACACTCACCACAGGCGTTGCAAATGGGATTTCCGTCTGCATCTCGTCGCCACAGTGGCGTTTCTACGGTGCCACAGTTTACGCAGGGGGTGTGGGTGGACGCGATGACTCCGGTCGAGAACTTGGGGTCGTCTGGCGGAACCAAGTTTGAATAGATCGGGGGACACCAGGACGAAATACACACCTTGCCGGGTGTCTGCGGGCGTTGCCTCTGCTGTGGGCCCGTTCAGGGTAAGATGCTGCATTCGCCCCAAATTTGAGTTGTGCAGATTAACTGGCGCAGCCTCCAATACAACTGGCGACATTTTGGATTATGCAGGGGTCACGTCGAATATTGGCGAGCCACTGTACGCAAGTGTAGTGGTCAGATAAGGACTGTACGGTGTCGAGCAGGTGGATACTGACCAGTATTATAGTAGTACAGTAGAGACGGGGAGGGACTTAGCGGAGGAGGAGGAAATGGTGGTGGTGGCAGAGAGAAATGGAACGGGAAGCAAGTCCAGCTGGCAGCGACTAGATAAGTCTGATAACCACGCCGGGCCAATCAGGGAAATTCCATTTCCAGCCCATCGCCGTTTTAAACGCCGCTGTATCTCGGCATTTGCCATCTCTGCCAGCTTTCCCACCGATTTCAACCCCAGATTTCAACTTCAGATATTCAACGCGACCCCGTGAGCCCATTCCAGATCCTCAGAAATCTCCTACCACCCTCAGCAATCCAATGGTCCACTCGCTGGCAGTCAACAAAACGTTCGACTCCTCGGGACCCTAGCGTACTTTGATTATCAAGACTGGAAAATTTTACCTGTTACTCAGGGTTGTCAAATCGCAACCAGGTTCGGGGGAACCAGAGAAAAAGACTTGGCAACGGGTTCGAGATTATGTTCGTGTTCACGGCTGTCTTAGACCATTCCTTGATAACAGATTCATAGACTCTGACCCTACTACACCAGCCGACCCGGGCCAGTACCTGTGCAAAGAACATTCAAGACCAACAGATGCCTGACCAGAGACTGTTCAAATGCAGGTTGATCGGATCAATCAACGTAATTATCGAGTCCACGACCTGGCTTTTACGTGTACAACGGATCTACTTGGAGCCTGGAGGATGGTCACAAGGCTGAGCGTCTCCGAGGACCCTCACCCCGTCGTTCCTTTCCGGTCATACACGAGTGAGGTCGTGGTCACGTTCGGATCCCAGACCTCCCCCCAATCTCAGCGCTGAGAGTGGGGAGATCAAAACGAGGAGGGCAACAGTATCCGAATTGACAGCTCTGGATCAAATGCCATCTTCCATGGACCCGGAGATGGGGTAATATAATCTTATCATATCATATCACAGATCAGATCCAGTTCATAGCGGCCTAAATTTTATCTTATCTTCGCCTCATGCCGAACAAAACAAGGTGAAACGAGGCGAAAGGATCCACGCAAATTGCGTTTGCACTGCCAAGGTCCAATTCGTACCGGGATGTGTACTGAAACCCTGAGATAGGTGGGCTCGTTTTATGTTTGTCGCCAATTTAATTGCTATGCCATATTGTCGAACACAGACATCATTAAGGGCGGTGAACAACGTCACCAAGTAATCAGTACAGCTTCCCAAATGAATCCCAAGCCTAGGCCATCATCCAAAGGTCAAGCAGCGCCCCTACCGATATTGACACATCAACCGAAGTTCCACCTGGAAAGGACGTATGTACTCAAACACACAACTAAACATCTCCCTCCCCTTCTTCGTCTTCCTCCTCACATACATCCATTTCCCCTGAATCCTCCTCGTACTCCCCCTCGTATTCCTCCTCGTATTCTTCCCCTGACAGCTCGGCCTCTTCGTCGGTGAGATAAACGTTCTGCAATTCATTAACCACAAGACAAACCAACCTCCTCCTAACTTCCCCAACAGCCGCCGAAACAACATCATCCCGAACCCACGGCGGCAACGCACACCGCGCACCTGCCCAAACTGATTCTCGCACAACAGCCGCCTCTGCTCCAAGAAAGAGTTTTTCCTGATCTCTTGCTAGAGGACATTCAGGTTCGTGGCAGTGATCCAGGAGAAGCCGTTGATCTGGAGTCCTCATACACGACGTAACGAACGCAATTGGACTTGGACTTCTTAAAGTTGAACTAGTTGATTTAGCCTGCTCTGCGGTTTGTTGACGATGGGGTTTTGCATCGCTGCTGTTGCTGATACTGCTACTGTTGTTCAGGCCTTCGACGTGATGGCCTACGGAGGCGGTGGTGGTAATAGCATGATGCCTTGCCACCGGGCGCGAAAGCTGTAGAGCTTTAAACAGTGCTTTACAGCTCGAACAACAACTCCTCGAAACACCGATGAGGTACTTGGCGCACTGGTCACGACCACTGGACTGTCGAACCCGAGAATCCGAATCTGAACGAGTTCTTGATTGAACTTCGGTTTCGGAAGACGTCTATATTGGGAGCCAAGGTCAGCATTTTGAATTTCTCGCTTGCTGAGGTACATGCTCAAATAAATGGCCTAGCCGTAGTCCGAATACACTCACCTCCGGCTCTGGTACTGGGTTGACATGAGACTCGCGACTATCAAAAACTGAACGCAGATTCTTGCCACTGCTCCCGAGTCGTCCGCCGCCCTCGGCGCTACCGCTATAGCCGTGGACGTGGACACCATTGGCACCCTCAACCTCGATGCCAGCTCTTCCACCCTCGACCGCGTCCGGACTTGGTGCTAGGGGTGCCACCTCTTGAGGCAAGCTCCCTTCGGGACGACTGTGCGGTTGGTCGCGCCTGAGACGATGGCCGGCATCGCTGGCATGAACATGAAGGCGAAGGTGGACTTGATGCAAGAGGGCAGCAAGGCACCCCTCCGGATGGTAATGTCCACTGTCTTCTCCATCCTCCAGAGGATCTAGGACGATATGAACCCCCTCAGGCGTCCGGTGGACTCGAATCAAGTCTTCCATTGAACGTATGGCAGTTACTTCGTTGTCAAACGGTGGTGGTGGCGGCGGCGAAGCACTGGACCAACTCGCTCTAATGACGTCTCTCCATGGATGCAGGGTCGACGGCGAGGGTGGCTCGTACACCGTATCCCTTTCGGATTGGACTTCGTCGAAAGTCGAGTCCTCCGATCTTGGAAGAGGCGGAGGTGCTCGTCGGCGCGGCTCCGGGCTGTCGGATGTACCTCTCTTCCTCTTCCTCAACCCCCTCAACTTCGAAGATGGAGATCTAGACAGACCCAAAGTCGACCTCGAACTCGTACTCGAACTCGCAACTACTCTCCGCTCCTGCACCTTGGGACTAGACTCGTTCCTCTGCGGTGGCGGTATTTCCACTGGTGACGATGACAGCGACGGCTGGATGGTCCCCGGCAACGAAACGACGGTCCGAACGACAGGCCTGAGCATCCTAGTCTCAAACTTCCCCTCCGAGGGCTTTTCTGGGTGCTTCACCGGGAGCCTGCTGTGCAAGTACTTCCGGAGAACGAAGAGGCTCTCTAGATGGTCGACCTGCATCTTCATCCACGTCGCGTAGACTTCTTCCGTGATACAGCCATCTTCCCCGGCGGCATCATCGTCCTCGTCGTCTTCCCCAAAGCTGGTGCTTGTCTCGGAGCCGTGAGCGTGATGGTGTTCGCCATCGCCGTCGTCGTCCTCGTGTTGGGGACACACCAACCGACTCTGGATATGAAAATCCATGTTCTCCTTCCCTCTGCCCAACTCCTCCAACTGGTACACTGGTCTATGCAGCCAGCGGCGCATCCGTCTCAGATGTTGTTTGAAAGCTGACGATGCGATGGCGTCTCGGAGGAGTATACCGAGGTCGGTGAGCTTTGTACATGCTCTGGAGAATTGTTTGGATTTCTTGAGGGTCCATCGGGTGTTGTGTGTCGTCGTTGGCGTAGGTGTTGGTGAGATTGAACTCGGTGCGGAGGCCGAGGGGTCGGGTGGGGCTTCTGATGGTGCTGATCCCAAGGGTGATAATGGTGACGAGGTGGTGGAAGAGGGTGACGACGAAGAGGATGGGGACTCCTGCATGGCTTGATGGTAATGCTCGAGGAGTCGGACGAAGGATACGAGCGTTCCCAAATACCCTTCCTCGTGGCTCAACAGAAAAACAAGCAACTCGTGGAACTCATCTGCTGTCCCTCCATCGTCGCCACAGAAGTATATCTGGAACGTCTCCGGGGTCTCGGTTGCTGGGCTCTTGCTGCTCGATGGCGATGAGCCACTGGCGCCGGCTGCTTGGCCACGATTCCTCCGTAACTCGTATGCGACGTTCTGCAGATTAGTGATCTTGACTTTGTTTTTGAGAGTCTCGACCACTTGCTTGTGGAGAAATCGGTCGAGGAATATCTTGTCCCGCTCGAGTTGTTGCAGTCGTTCTTGTGCCTGCTGGTACTGCTGTTGTGACTGTGTCCGTGTCCTTGTCGAATTGCCTTGCGGAGGGGGAGGCGGAGGCGGTGATGGCACCCGTGGTACCCGTGTTGGTAATGCAGTCTCTGTTGATGAGGTCGATGTCGATGCGGACGTCGATTTTGGCGTAGATGAAGAGGATGAGGAGGAGGCAGAGGACGAGGGCGTGGTCGAGGAGGTAGAGCTGGACCAGGCGTCAACGGGGGTGCCGGCGCTGGGTCGAGGCTCATGGCCCCGATGGGATTTTGGAGGCCCAGGAACACATTGGGAAGGTTTTGGTAGTTCACAGAACGCTCTGAAGAGCTCTTTCGAGATGCTGTTATCTTTGATTCGATCGGCGACCTTGATGGCATGGGATGCGATGATATATTTGACGAGCCTGTTGAATGTCGGATGGAAAGACTGGATATCCGAAAGAGAAAGCCGTTCCATAAAGTGGTTGATGACTTGAGTATGCTCGACGAGGGGTACTTCTCCTCTAAAAAAACCAAATACTCATTAGAAATTCTGACCAGATATTTCGCTTATATTCGTGGTCGACGCCACTCACCGTCTTTTCACAACCAGATTCAAGGGTTTGACCTTCTCCGTCGCTGGGTGGGGCAGGGTCGGAGCTGTTGAATGGCTCGTGGATCCTCCTAGACAAAAGCGGGAAAAAACATTTTTTTCTCTAGTTAGCGCCCCGAGTTCTACAGCAATGGAAACGACGGCCTGCGACTACTTGCCCTCGTGGTGGTCGTGCACACGCGGGCCCGTCCCGCAGGCCATAATCTCCACAGCTTCTAGTAGTATGCTGTTGTCTTCATGAAGAAACCGCCCGGCTGGGGTCACTGCGACCTTGGATCCGTCGGTGTCGAGGATATTTGCTACGGCGTCTAGCCATTTCAACGCGTCGGCTTCATTGGCGAGTTTATTTGAGGAAGGGCAAGAGCAGCTTGAGGATGAATTTGCCGATCGACCGGGATTCGAGATGGAAGAGGAAGGGGAGGAAGGGGAGGAGAAAGAGGATGGGGAGGGCGGCGTGTGGCCATCATCAAAATGGTTGACAGTGGAAAGATTGTGGACACCAAAACCAGACGCTCTCAGCGACGAAATAAGGCTATTTGTGGAACGGTAAGCGCTCTCGTTTTCAACCCTCGACCCAGTCGGAGGATGACGAATAGAAAACGCCGACATGATAGTAGATAGATGGGGGAGTGGGCAGAGTGAGGCAAGTGTGCATGATGCCCGACCGATTATATCACAAAACAAGAAACAGGTGGGGCAAATTACCTGCCTCCTGTTTTTCTTACGCCCAGCGGCGTCTACACGTACACCCCCACCCAAAAAGTGCAAAAGGCGCTGTATAGGCGCTGTTGTGGTGGACCTGGGGTGTAAACAGATGGAATTGTTCTCCCCTATCCGTCGTTTCCTTAACAACACCATCGAGCTAATGTGCTACATGGTGCTATACAACAACACTCCCTGATGTGTTGAACAATGGAATAAACTTCTCGGATGCTCTGCGCCAACCGACGCCCCCAGATAAAGTTTGTTCCGATCTTTGTAACACTGGAAAATGGGTTCCGAGTCTAGTACTGCCATGTTCATCTCCATGCCAAACACAGAAAAGCTGTTTACATTATAGTCTTCCGCGAATTGTTTGCGTTTTATCGAGACTACAAGCAGAAACTGGGCCAAGCAAAAGCTCGATAGATAAGGCAAACACGTTGTGGGAGTGTATTTGCTCGACTATTTTCGGAAGCATTTTGAACGCCGATCAGGAGGGGCGCGACATCGAGCACGATCGATCATCAAACGACAGTACACATCATTGAAGAGCGTTTCGCGGAGTTGCAACGTTGTTTTGATTGACAGTGACTTGGACGAGGTCTTCTTGATCGTCAGCTACTTCAGCTGGACCAAAGATGTAGCATTGAAGAAAGACCTATGCTAGGATTAGGTTCCATATGGCAACGGCACAAACCCAATTGTTTGTCACACATACCACGGTTTTTTCGGACGGACGGGACGAGCATTACGACAGGAAGGGTGTCAGCAGTAGTGCCAAGCTACGCGAGCGGCGACGCCCATTTCGTGAACAAGGGCACAGACCGCTCTATCACTCCAGAAAGAGAACTATTCGAGCTCGGGACTTGGAAAGGAGGTTCGTAGCTTCAACCTCACCGTCTCAGGCCTTGGCGGCTCGTAGCCCAAAGCGAGGCTAGGCTATGGGTTTATCACTTTCTCGGGAGAGAGTGGCGCGTAATATCATCCCATCCTAATGATCTGATGTACAGCGAGTGCTGGCGATCGAAGACGGAGCTGCTCGTGCAACGACTACATGATCGGCTTGCGAACATCACGAAGATGGCTCTTTATGCTGATCGTTCATTGATATTTGCAGTGATCGCCACCCGAAACAATTATCAAGGTGCAACGAACATAACGCCGACATTACTGCATTATGCATTACCCCTGAAGCCCAGTGAGAACCCCTCCTCAGCCTAGCACTGGTAGTCAAGGCTCAGCGCGGGCCCGAGATGAGACTTCGGGCTATCGAGGGTCATTGTGGTGATTGTATTTCAATTATTACCTTGTCCATTTTGCAATATGGAATCCTGTAATTTATCTTGTGTTATTGTGCCCATTTTATAGTTCACTCGAGAATAGTTTTATTACAGACATTTATGACAGACATTGGAAGGAATATTCCTTCTCTCAACCGCCGTAATTAGCGGATGGATGCGGTCACCAACACTTGGTCTAAATGGCATCAGATTTCTCACTCTCCCGCCGTACACATCTTGCTTCCTTCCCCCATCTTGTCTCAGTCCCCTCCTGTGGCCCACTTCACCACCTCTCCTCGCCTTGAAGATAGTAGCTCTCAAAAAGTGCTAGACAGCAAATCTCACAGTTTCAACAACGGCGGGCTCAATTTTGGCCATCGACCAGGTACCGTTGAACACGATGCGACTTTGCCCCTTTATCGACCCAATGCTGTGCCATCTGAGCCCTTCGCCGTGCACTTTGGTGAGCCCCAGCTTCCGAGGCCCATTGACTGTTTTTCATCTCGCCTAATGTCGCCTCTTCGCAGTTCGCCTTGTGACCCAAGAAGGGATGGGAACGATGAGCAAGGAATATATCTGTAGCTATAGACGGGCCCGTGCAGCGCTGTATTTTAATCACGTCAATTCACCTGTTTTATTTACCAAGACTGCCCGAGGAGAACCAAAACAAAATTTGAGCATATTGGAAAGAACAAATCGGCCAGTCTAAGCTTTCTCAAAGGCCAAGACAGCCTTGAATGGCCTGCGATGAGACGAGAAATACTGTCCCATCTGGGTAGCTCAGCACGGCTCAGCACGGTGAGGCTCGGGATTTTCGATCAAAGAAAACCCCGCGCTGAGCCTTGACTGCCAGTGCTGGGCCGAGGAGGGGTTCTCACTGGGCCTGAAGGACTGCGGCGCCGATGGTTGTCATATCACACTCTCTAAGAGCTGGGCTCATGGCGATGCCAGACATGATTGCGCATTTCATTGAAGCAGACGGATACATATCGACGTAGCAAGAATTAAAACCAAGGGCGAACCATTGCGAGCCCTTACAAAGAGTTGGCGTTCTGGATCCTGTAGTTGGCATTTCCATCGACAACGACAGCTGCACGAGACGGATAAAGATAAAGAGATGCGTCAGTAAATCGCGCGGAGAGGAGCATTGTCTGGATCAAAACGCACTAATGTAACCCAAGAGACCACCGGTAAGGCTGCTTCCGCTGAGATACTGAAGGCTACATCGATTTTCAGCGTCCAAAGTCCGAAGAAAAAGCGCAGTTTAGTTGAGAATCTTATACGTACTTGATGTAAGCTCCGGTGCCAGCACCCCAAAGGATCCAATCCTGAGTGTTGAGGGTTCGGGGTTGACGGTTGAGGTTATAAGGGCTTGTGGCATAAACCCGATCATTCCAAGTCTCATCGAAGAAGAATTGACCAATATGGTTAACATTTCCTTGTCCAGACAGCAAGGTTCTGCCAGGCTGCATCAGCACTTCATCGGAAGCGCGGGAGAGCGCTGTACTCACCCATTAGCGCCAGACTTCCAGTTGTTGTGGACCATGGCATGGATATGGGCAGTACGACCCTGGTAGTAACCCGGGTAGATGGTGGTGATCTCAACGATACCGGCGTCGTTGGTGAAGTAACCTCCACGGAGGAAGGTGTCCGTCTTGATATGGGTCGGCTGACCGGTTGGGTATCCGCCGTACAAACCAGTGGCGTTGGATGCCCACAGTTCGACGAATGCGTTCTTGAAAGGTTGGCAGGTCCTGCTGTTGATCACACCGATATCAAGAACGAGGGATACGCCACTATGTGATTCTTGATTTCAGTCTCTGCTTCCCTGAGCTTGAGAGGAGTCATCTTACGTTTGCCTCTCACGCAAATCTGTGCGGATATACTCGTTGCGAATGTAGTATGGGCCCTCAATTGTCTCGGGGTGCAAGACACAAGTAGACTGTATGTAAGAATTACGTTTAGTATTTTCGGTGATGGTACTGAGCAAATTGGATACACTCACGTTCTGGATACTAGTATAGTGCGGCGTGGGCGCCGTGCTGGTAGGCGTCTGCCTCTTCATCAGACGGTCCCTCTTTGCCATACGCTGAGCTTCGAATTCGGCGATGGCGGAAGCACATTTGCGAGCAGCGAGATTACGAGCCTCGATCCCTCTCTGAGAGTGAATCACCTCTTTAGGAGTATTTCTCTGCAAATGTATGAAGTGAACCAACGTTTCGCGCGATAAGCTCTTCAGTGGTGGCCGGTCGCTCGTCTGCGCCGTGAGCTACAATTGGGATTAGTATAGCTCTCCGAAAATCTAATCGATTCGGACTTACCGCAAACATAGCTTGCAACGGCAAGTATCGAAGCAAGTAAGAAAAGACGCATGGCAAAGACTTCAGGGGTCAAGAAAATGAGGACGTCCGCTGACTTGTCGCTTCAAAGTAGCATTGCTTTTATAGACTTCTGGTCGTCCAAGCAATGTCGCCGAGAATTAGACGTATACACAGAAGAAGGATCAAGCCGCAAAAAGATTCAAGCCGTGGTCTTCACTGAATGAAGAATGCTAAGACTGCGTATTGCTTCGTGACAACAAAGGCAAGGCCTCCGGTCCTCGTCATACAAGAACTAGCATCGATATGGGTACTTTTTACCGCGTATTTTGCGCTGTACGGGGGACGCGGAAAAAAGAATATCGGGCCCCTAAGACGCACAGTTGAGAAGTCGCGACAAGCCCCGTGGCGTGCACAAGAGACTTGCTTTCAGGGTTGGCCTTGTTGCAGTTACGAGCTGAGAAGCAGCTGGGAAGAAGTTCTGTTATTCTCGAGCGTGATGTCGCTATCCATTGATGCGAGTAGAAGGCTAACACGCAAACATAATGCAGCGCCTGTCGTTGGCTGCTTCGGATGCCGTTTCGAGCGCTCGAATGATCACGTTGTGGTAATGGATCCTCCGTCCATCCCCCGAGTTCAGATTAGCCTCTACGATTGAACCGCGGCATTTATCCGTTTACATTCGAAATTTCGGAAGCGAGAGGATACAGCTGCGCAGCAAGATCAACATTTTGTATCATGAGAGTAAACTGGGGAAGTCAGTCTTCCAAAGAAGTTCCTTCGGTCTCTTCGATTCAATTAGTCAGGAGAAATAGGAAGCGTCCAATTGGTTAAGTATTTGATGTGGTTGTCACGTATGAGCTCGTATTCGAGTAGCGCAGTCCGAGTTAACGTCCGAAGGATGGGTTTTACGTTCGAGTCCGATCGAGAAGGCTACAAGAGCTGCGAATAGCTAAGCATTTGGGAGACTGAGGGAGGAGATGCAATTTCTTTTTCCCAGAAACTGGCCGGGATTCTACAGCTGGCCAAGCCAGAATTTCGAGGTTCCTACCGAAGCCATGGTTCGGGAAGGACGGAGTTTGTAGTGGTGCTATTTCGGTAATTGCGACATAGGAATAGGAATTGAAAAGCTCAATACGGGGTCATGCTTGACGTAGCGGAGCCTGAGAGGAGATACCACTGAAAACGTGGTCGGAGAGGGATGAGAAGAAGAGGAGAGAAACGAACGTAGTGCTTATTTGAGCTCAAAGGGACCGGCCCCGGCCCCGGGCCGATGAGTCATTTTATCGCCTTCGGTTGGAAGGTCTTCTTTACGTTCAACTAACATTCTCCAAGCAGCAACTGTAACTACTAGTATGGGTCCTTCTCGTAGGCCTTCGCCTGGTATGTAGTGTCGGGGCCAAGCCCTGCTCTCCAGGCAAGGTTTTCGCTTGAACCCTGATCGACGGTCGACCGAAAGCTGGTGGCAAAACCAGACCCCTGCAAACTATTATAATAGGCCCCATGACCACAGGCCCACGAGCTCCAGCCTTTCTCTATTCCGCGGTATCAGGTGAGGCGGGAAGCTCCACTTGTTATCTTCGCTTCTGATAAGTACACACTCGCCCTAAACGACCTCGTTGTCTACCTGAGTATGGCTGTCAAGTCCTCCGACCACAGTGACACTCTGCTGGCTTTATCTGGCCTAGGAAAAAGCAGCTTTGTTTCACTAGTCGCTTCCATTACCTCCCTTCCGGCTGACGTAAATCACACTGTCTTGCCGCACTTCACATCGTTCCTCCCCAGTTCTCATCGTACATGTCCCCTCTGATTCTGATATTGTCCACAGTACGTCAACGTCACCTGCGTTGGTTGTCATTTCGACTAATTGATTTTATGAACACCAATGAGTACGATATTCTCAAGAAAGGATTATTCAGAATTACATGCTCCAAGCCGACTCGAGAGTCTATGATTGAAAACATCGATCTGGAGAATAAGATATGAACGAGATTCCGTATCTGATGTTGGCTACACCCGACGCCTCATCGATGTAAACGTCCCCGCTGCCCCTCCATTCAGATAGACCCCTGACGCTTTCAATACCCAGATTGCAGAGCTTCCCTTCATCACCGCCGAGTATGAGTGTGTGTCCTTGTATCCGAGGTACTGGTTGATCGACTCTGCATTGGCCGTGCATAACGCCGGAGCATACCTGTCACTGGGCAAGTCAAGACGGAGCTCGCCTCCTCCCTGCATTCCCTGTCCATCCCCGCGCATCCATCAGAAATGCCTAAACCCCTTGCTTGTAGTTATCTACGTGCACATAGCGTTTCTCTGATTCCGCAGGGATCGAGAGCGAAACATTGCGCTAGGGTTGTGTTCCGAGTATGAGGAGCTCGTCGAGCTCACCACGCGGCTGGTTGGCGAAGAACTATCATCCGCCTTTGGTCAAGGCTTACACCGGCGCATACCCTGGCGCCTCCCCTGCTTCTCATATGTTGACTATGGAGAAGTGATGATTGGACAGCCGATTAGGAGGAGATAGTTGACTTTGCTGCTTCCAAGGTTACGAGCGTCTCGGACCCTTCTGTGTCTCCGTTTGATGCTAAACTTCAGACAATGCAGTTCATGAAAAGTAAAAATTTTCATTCCCATTGCACCCTCAATCTATATTGAATGTCAGAGCCTTGACTACATGGCCTCAACCTTCAGCGGGTTGTTTCGTTGCCAGAACCACCAATCGCTATATCAAATCGTGAGGACGGCCTTGGGCTGGAGGACTGGGATAATTTCGAGGAACTATCTAAAGGTACCTTCTATGCAAGCCTGCATTTCACTGAATATGTGCACCTTGGTGATCTTCGACCTGTTCGTTTGTAAACGCTTTCGTTCGTAAACTTTGAAGAGGGTGGTTGCATTCGTCTGCGACGTCGTCTCCATCTGTTTTACAGGGTATTATAAGGCTGATGATTGGACATATACGAAGTGCGTGATATGAATGTGTACATATACGCACCCATCATTTCCCTATGCTCGGGCGGCCTCGTACGACCGTCTCCCAACCAGAATGCCTCCTCGTTATTGGCTGTTGGGGGAAGCCAAACCAGGTCCTTGGCTTCGAGATACACTTTTCTACAGGCTCTCAGCAATGCCAGGTCGGTCGTTTTGGGTGCTGTATATCCCCGACGGCAGTAAAAACTTCGAAATGGATATGGCTTTCCAGGATTAGATAGGATACGAATGCGAACTCGAAAATTGAACGGACTTCGGGCGGGAAGGTGTAGTAGAGAGGGGATTGATCTTGAATGTGTACATGAGATAAGTCGACGCAGTGTACCGGCGTGCCAGAGGACATTGCTCTGGAATTCAGAGTTGTGAAGAGAGACTGTCGATGACTCTGGACGTGTTTTTACAATGGAAAATCGACGCGTCTGCGGTGAGGCAGTGTCCGACCTCGGTTCAAGTCAGCGCTATGCAAGTACCAGGCACGGTCTTGGCAAGGGGAGTCAATCACATCGACGCCACTTTTCATTTAGCCGTTCACGAGTTTACAATTACGAGGCGATGACTCAATGTGATGTCAATGTTAAATCACATACTTGACACTAGACTTCATCTAATCCATCTTCGTCGGATGCTCAGTTCGTGCCTGACTGGTGACGCCGACGAGAGCCTACGGTGCTTAGGACCTACCCAATCCTACCCCGCCACCAAATATATCCCGTCCAATTTCGCCTAGTACTTCTCAGCCCAAATTCTCTTACATTTACGCTAACCTCGTCTTGGAGTGGGAACGTCTCACAGCTGCTGCGTAGGTACTCTGCTAGCAACCTTGAGGCGATGTAACGAACGAAGCTCCATTGATAGGAGCGTTGAAGAGGGAATAGACAACAATGTGCCATTCTATGCAGAGATCTAGAGTACCTCTATCTATGAGTTGGGGACTCTACCAAAGGAGTGGGGGCTGGAAGAGGACACGAAAGCAGGCTAAGTCGTACAATGTGGCGTACACAAAGGGGATTCAAGAACTATTCTCACGGACCTGAGGGGTGGGATCGGCAATGTGGTTGCAACGGGTAGTAAAAAGAGGGCCGGAGAAAAGAGCGGGTATTCGACCCCAGCAGATTCCGTTTAAATCCCCCCAAAATCGTGATGGATTCAGGAAATGTATTTCTGTCGGTGGAAACCATTTATGGAACAGATGATTCTCAGAAATTGAGTAGGAAACAGGCGAAAGAGTGAGGAGTATCCTAAAATCAGTGTCAGTGGCATTTTTCCACCCGCCAAAATTGGCGGAGATGTCCAAGTGTCGCAATATCGCCATCAAAAATCGCTCGAAATCTTGCTCACTGTCCTGTACACGTCTATCTCTTTCTTCCGCTCCCAAACTTGGCGAAGGTACTCTGGAATGGACGCTGAGCACGAACATCAACTTTTTTTGGCCCGGGAAAATAATTCTACAACTTCTAATAGTAAAGATGGCAAAGGCATTTCCAATGAATCAGCGAAGTCCTTGTGATGTCCCAAGGAGTGATGGAAACCTGTATAAAGATCTTTTGGAAACGTACTGACTCATTCTTGTTCACTATTTGATCATGTTGCCGTCCACGCCATGGAGAGGACATTAGTCGAATATCTTTTCACTACGTTACGCGCCGGGTTTACTTTTGTATTGTGATTATTGCCAACTCCTCGGGGACCACAGAATACACGTAACAATAGTAGTATTCAACAGAACGTAACGGATTTTCCCCGATCCTCGTAGGATCGGGGAAAATCCGTTACGTTCTGTTGGTACTAGCCTCTTTCCGTAGCTCCATCATCTGTCGAATTACTTCAAACTCGGTTCTCAACATCTCTATTCTAGTTTTGGGCGCTGGGTCTCAGCAGTCAGCTGCAGTGCTCTTTGATTACTGTACACCTCAGAGAAAACGACTTTGGCAAAATGCATCATGATCTTGGAATCAACTTTTGACGGGGGCTGTTCAGCAACTTCACTTGAATGAATGTCTGTCATCCCCGGAGAAACATGAAGCAAGGGTCGGGCGTCGCCAAGGGCTGTACAGCCAATCCTTGCTTCATGTCCAAGTATCCCACGCTTCGCTTCAAGCGGTCCAACGAGGACCTCAAAGATCACACATCGCACATACTGTGACTGATTTAAACTCAGGCTTGATCATAAGTGGGCTTCCCGCATTCAGCTTAAGAAGATGGTACATATAGGCAGGGACCCGGTTGGTTTTGGGGATTTGATTTGCTCCCCATCACTCTCTGTTGAGCGCTTCTTCACCTCTCCACTCGGATAAAAGACAACAGACCAGATTATACGAAAGTATACTATTCAAGCTTTATGGCTGCTCACCCTGACTTAATGTTTGTATATGCAACCGTTCGACCTCGGAGCAAATTGACGCTTTGTATCGTACAGGAAAGGGCCCTTGCTCATAGGGACAGTGGCAAGCTTCTGGCTTATGGGTGCTTATACTGTCCAACTATACCGATACATCAACGTATCAAGTAGACGATATAGCATATGGACCCACAGCATCGTGGCCGGAACAACGATCCTCGAAACCCTTCAACTGATCTTCATGTCCCACACCACATACGCCATTCTAACTCCCTCAGGGTATTTCAACTTCGCGAACGCGCCTTGGTCTGGTGCAATGCTTCCTCTTTTTGATGGGCTAGGTGGGCAAATCATGATATCATAAATCAACGGACTTTCTCTTGTTAACGTGATTTTTTTCGATGCCCTTTGACGAATAGTCGCGTTCCTTGTTCAAATTTCTCGTCTATGGTTGGTTCAGTCCATTGTCTACATCTACACCAGACCCCTGAGATCAAATGTGGGAGGAGTAAAGTACTGACTCGCGTATATCTTATATTGTGACAGGAGAATACACAAATTCATGCGGTCTATCTGGGGTACGGTTCTCGTCACCCCACTCATATTTTTAGTCAGTCATTCACTTTCGTTGCCTCCTGTTGATCTAAACCAAACGATTGTTAATGCCGATCGGCTTTATGGGCACCCGGATACGTCAGCTCTGTTGCTCTCAGTGCTCTGCAGCAATTACCATCACCGCATTAGTGCGTACCGCGCCTGTCTCCTTCCAAGTGTATGACTTATTACTTACCGCCTCCGCGTTCGAAGTAGTATTTCAAATGGGGCAAGAATGCAGAGCGACTCGACCTCCTCCATCCAGTCCTTATCACCTGGCTTTCGCTGACTATCAGCTGCGACTCGCTCGTAACAGCTAGTATTGTCATCCCAGTAAGCACCTGAGTTCCTCCCCGTCCGACAGGCATCTCAATCCCTACTCTCTGGGCCTGCTCTACTCGGAACTTGACTAGCTCCTGAAATTCAAATCGTCGACAACGTTCCGACGCTCGCAAAAGCTCGTCGACCTCGTCATCCTCCGAACAGTCGAAACCGGGTCAATCACGACAATATTCTGCATACCTTTTCTCGTCTTGTACATCAAGTACCCAAAGACTTTCTTGGGCGTTGCTTGGTGAGTGTACATCCCAAGAATAAGCATTTTCTGAGAACTGAGTACTCATTCATGTGTCCAGCGAGTTCATCCTCGGCCGATTATACGCCAACGTCCTCTTGGCGAGCTTAAACGGAGGAAAGTCGGGCTCAGAGGAATCCGATCTTGCCGGTCTAAAAGGCGAGAGAATCGCTGCGCAGGGACGGTCGGACACAGGGGGCCCGACATTCGAGAAGCAGCTCGAAAGGGTTGTGAGGGATCTCGAGACCAATGCATCGGGGAGTAAGGGTGATATAGAGAACGACGGCAGTGACCCGATTAGCGCTGAGTAAAGGGAGGTGGTTCGTCTTCTTTGGGCTTTGGTGCAAAATAGCCAATGAGAAGTAATGACACAGCAGAGGGCAGAAAAATCAACGATGACCATTCCACAAGATTACCTCAGAGATAACGACTTGGGCAAAACCCATCTGTCATTCGCGGAAAAGGGTAAAGCGAAGGCGTCCGGAAGGGCTGTACCACCGATCCTTACGTCCAAGTATTGCCACCCTTGGCTTTACTAAGCGATCCAACAAGGATTTCAAAGATCAGACATAGCACATACTCTGACTGATCCCAGCTCGGGTTTGACAAGTAGGCTCCCCGCATTTAGGCTGAGAAGATGGTACATATAAGCAGGGACCCGGTTGGTTTGGGGGATTTGATTTGCTCCCCATCGCTCTGCTGGACGCTCCTTCGCCTCTCCACTTGGACGACAGACAACAGACCAGATTACACGAAGTATACTATTCAAGCTTTACGGCTGCTTGCCCTGATTTATTGTTCGTATGTGCAACTGTTCGACCTCAGAGTCAACTGACGCTTTGCATCGTACAGCTTCACGAGTTTACGACCACAAGGCGATGACTCAATATGTTGGTCACGTACTCGACACTAGACCCACCTTCGTCGGATACTCAGTTCGGGTCTGACTGCTGACACTGACAAGAACGTACGGTACTTAGGACCGACCCAATCCTCCCCGTCACCAAATATATCCCGTCCAATTTCGCCCAGTACTTCTCAGCCCAGATCCTCTTATTTACTTTCGCGCTGGTCTCGTCATGTTTCGAATTGGAGTATGAGTGTCTCGCAGCCGCTGGGGAGGTACTCTGCCAGCAACGTTGGGCGATGTCAGCTCCATTGACAGGGGAGTTGAGGAGGGAATAGACAACATATGTCATTCTATGCAAAGAGCTAAAGTACCTCTATCTATGACTTGAGGGCCTTGCTAAAGGAGTGGGCTGGAAGAGGACACGAAAGCAGGCTGAGGGGGTTCAAGAACTATTATCACGGAGCTGAGGGGTGAGTGGCATCGGCAAGGTAGTTGTAACGAGGGGGACGGGGGGCGGAGAAAAGAGCGAGCGGGTGTTCGAGCTCCCTGAGTGATCTCGCTTTCCACATGTGCCTTTATTTTACAAACACGGAAAGCAATTCCTCTATTTGCGAGCTGAGTGCGATACCAGCGAGAGAAGAACACCTTTGCCATGATTGGGCAATACTAACTGCGCTGGCAAGTTAGGCGTATTTCGGCATCCTCCTCTGGCAAATGGGGATCGTCTTGCTTTTGGGCGAACTCGAGACAATAATGCGGTTGCGGTCACTAATAACCGCATACAGTACAAGCACCCTGCACACACACCCGCACTCAATCTGTTTCCAAACGAGTGGATTGGATAGCAGTTCTGTATGCATGTCGCCCGATGGGCTTTGTGACTTTGCACGCACTCGGCCTTGAGTTTGGTCTGTTGACCGAGCCCCAGACGCTTCGCGGACGTCATCCGCCAGCATAGCGCGAAGTCGGTATGAGTTGAACCAGTGTTTAGATATATCAGTATGACAGCCGCTCAAAATCTGTATACTCCCATGTATTCACTACTAATACGTGCGGTCTTGATATCAAGGAGATCATCATCTCTGGGTCTCTGGGTACGAAACCGGTGTTTACAGCCGAATAGCCCCATCCATCCATATGTTAGAGTCACTCATTTCTTGCGCAATCAGCTTTTGAACTGGATCTCCCAAGGCCCTCCAAGTTCAGCTCGATAAATTCGCCTCATATTAAAATAACCACAAGATCCAGACTCAGCGCAACAAGGCACATACATATGTCGGGATCAACTCCTCGGCATGCCTTCACTGCCCCTAATCCTGCTCGCTACGAAAAATGCTTCGTTGAGATCGGTGAAGTTGTTATCGATGTTCTCAGGTAGCAAACTTAGACCCCTCGAGAAGAGGCAATGCGGTTTGTTGACGGTGTGTTCTTACAATTGGCGGGAGATGCCTACGAGGCTGTGGGCAGCCCGGACTTATCTGATGTTCATCGGAATTGGGACATCTTTGCTGCCATAGTTGTCCATATTCCAGCGGATATTGTTTAGTGATTGATACTCGTACACGTACTGTATACTGAATTATCTCCTCTTTCGCCGAGCTCGNTCAATCAATCAACGATGTGCCAGTCGCGCGCGAGAAAATACTGCCTGGCAATTCCCGCCAACCACAACAACGGTCTGTCAGTGTTTGGACGTTTGACTCGGAGGAGCTTCCTTGACACCCTTTTGGAAATCTGAACGCACACGCACACCGCCTCCCAGATGCTTCTGGCGGCATCGAATGCTGTGAACGGCGTGTCCTGCAATCTCTCGAGTTCCCAACTGGGTGGACTGTCGATATCCTCGCCCGAATCATCTGCAACGCTAGACACAATGGGCTCGAAGATGTCCTTGCAACGGTCTAAAGTGGATCTGCAAGAACAGGCCCCTCTGTACTCGGCCGTCCCGCCGGAGATACGACTAGAAATCTTCAAGCTCGTATTAATATCAAACCCAGATTCTAACCAACCATATCTATTTCAAAGCTACTATTATCGTCCAGGATATACAGCGCCGAAGAGGATTGATTTACGGTTGCTTAGGGTGTGCAAACGGGTGTACATCGAAGCCAAGGATCTGATTTGGCTCCCTTCGAGCGGGAACACTGAGGAGCCATTCTGGTGGGGAAACGATTGCAGGAGCCCGCCTGACCACAGAGGGCAGCTGGGTAGGCCTTTGTTGCAATCCTGATCGCTATTGCACCTTTTGACGTCCAAATAGTGGTGAAAGGCGGCGGACATTGGGGTGGAGAGAATAACTCACCTCTTCAGAGTTTGCGTACGAAAGCTTTCAGGAAAGAACACTGGTCCAAGATCGCCAAGGTGCAAATCTTCAGCCAGATGTACGCTTGCCAACCCCAAACTTTCAAATCATTCGCCGGCGTTCAGGAATTGGACCCAGTCCGGTTTATGACTATGACTATGACTATGACTTTGAAATGGTGCCGTCGCTTCAGCCCAAGATTGTCCAACTCACTATTCGATACACCGATTGGTGGAACTGGGAGGAGAACCGGGCCCTCGTGCTCACCTTCGCACCGGGGAGGAATGCGCGGGCCTACCTACCCAACAGTTGCGAGACATTCCTTCTCGAGCTCGAAACCACCGAATCGAAGAAGGATCAGCTCAAACAGCAGGTGCAGCTGATTACAAAAGCTAAGGAACATTGGAAGTGGCCGAGGATGGATGGGCGATGCTTAGTATTAGACGAAGAGGTTCCAGTGAAGGATTGGGAGTGGATGGGACCCACCAAATTCGTTGAAGCTCCCAGAGACTACGCCCTCACATATGCTCATCATCCGTCAGGCGACGAGATGAAGTATTGCGTCAAGATTCTGACATTCAAATTACCCTGAGGCTACAACGTCACCCTCAAGATGCTTTATTTTTACCAAATCATGACTCAGACCTCGTCTTGTACTCGGTACCTATGCTACGGTAGAGTTTTCATTGTTCGTGAATGTATTTTATTCACTTTCGACTTTTTCGACATCGCCCGTGGCTTTTTTCGCTGTCAACCTAGTCTATGAGTTTCACAGAATAGATAACGATAAGGGACAACATCCTATCCTGATTCTGTTCGCCAACTTCTCTGGGATCTAACAATAGTATCGGGAAAATCTGTCATCTTCCGTTGGTACTAGCCTCTTTCCTTGGCTCCATCATCCTCGGCTCTTAATATCTCTATTCTGGTTTTGGGCGCGGAGTTCCAGCAGTACCCCCTGAATACCGTACATATGTAGTCAGAGATAACGACTTTGGCAAAACGCATCATGATCTTGTCAAACTCTTGTAATGAAGTCTTGACGGGGGCTGTTCCGCAATTTCACTCGAATGTCTGTCATTCCCGGAAAGGGGATGAAGCAAGGGCGTCCGGAGGGGCGGTACAGCCGATCCTTACGTCCAAGTATCGCCACCCTTCGCTTAAGCGATCCAACGAGGATTTCAAAGATCGGACATTGCACATCCTCTGACTGATCCCAACTCAGGTTTGACAAGTGGGCTCCCCGCATTCAGGCTGAGAAGATGGTACATATAGGCAGGGACCCGGTAGGTTCGGAGGATTTGATTTGCTCCCCATCGCTCTGCTGGGCGCTGCCTCGCCTCTCCTCTCGGATGATAGACAACAGACCAGATTATACGAAGTATACTATTCAAGCTCTATGGCTGCTCACCCTGATTTAATGTTCGTATATGCAACTGTTCGACCTCAGAGCAAACTGACGCTTTGCATCGTACAGGAAAGGGCCCTTGCTCATAGGGACAGTGGCAAGCTTCTGGCTTATGGGTGCTTATACCGTCCAACTATACCGATACATCAAAGTATCGAGTAGACGATATAGCAGATGGATCCACGGTATCGTGGTCGGGACAACGATCCTCGAAACCCTTCAACTGATCTTCATGTCCCACACCGCATACGCCATCCTAGCTCCCTCGGGGGATTTCAACTTCGCGAACGCACCCTGGTCTAGCACGGTGCTTCCTCTTTTTGATGGGCTAGGTGGGTAGATTACATTATAGATCAACCATCTTTCTCTCATAAACATGGTTATTTTCGATACCCCTTTGACGAATAGTCGCGTTCCTCGTTCAATTGTCTCGTCTATGGTCAGTTCAGTCTGTCTACAACCCAGATCGAAGCTGGGAGGACTAAAGGCACTGACTCCCGTGCATCTTGTGACAGGAGAATACACAAATTCATGCGGACTACCTGGGGCACAGTCCTCGTCACCCCACTCATATTTATAGTCAGTCATTCACTTTCCTTGCCTCCCGTTGATCTGAACTGAATGATTGCCAATGTCAACCGGCTTTATATACACCCGACAAAACAGCTCTGCTGCTCGCAATGCTCTGCAGCAATTACCCTCACCGCATTGGTGCGTACCGCGCTTATCTCCTTCCAACTGTATGGCTCATTACTTACCACCTCGGCCTTCGAAGTAGTTCTTGAAATTGGGCAAGAATGCAGAGAGACTCGACCTCCTCCATCCAGTCCTCATCAGCTGGCTTTCGCTGACTATCGTCTGCGACTCGCTCGTAACAGCTAGCATCGTCATCCCAGTAAGTACCCGAATTCCTCCCCGTCCAACAGGCATCTCAATCCCTACTCTCTGGGCCTGCTCTACTCGGAACTTGACTAGCTCCTAAAATTCAAATCGTCAACAACATTCCGACGCTCGCAAAAGCTCATCGACCTCGTCATCCTCCGAACAGTCGAAACTGGGTCAATCACGACAATATTCTGTATACCTTTTCTCGTCTTATACCTCAAATATCCGACGAGTTTCTTGGGCGTTGCTTGGTGAGTATGCATCTCGGCAATAAGCATTCATTGAGGACTGAATACTCATTCATGTGTCCAGCGAATTCATTCTCGGCCGATTATATGCCAACGTCCTCATGGCGAGCTTAAACGGAGCAACGTCAGGCTCAGAGGGGACCGACGTTTCCGGTCCACCACAAGGCGAGAGAACCGCTGCGCAGGGACGGTCGGACACAGGGAGCCCGACATTCGAGAAGCACCTTGAGAAGGTTATGAAGGATCTCGAGACCAATGCGTCGGGAAGTGAGGGTTATACAGAGAACGACGGCAGATACACGATCAGCACTGGGTAAAGGAAATGGTTCGCCTTCGTCGAGGCCTGGGCCAAAGTAGTTAATGAGAAGTAATGTAATAGCAGAGAGCGGAAAAATTCAACCATGATCATTTCACAGCTGACGGTGTCTGCGCGAGATGTAGGGGTGAAATGAAGACATGGCCATATCTGCATGTGGTGTATTTTGGCATGATGATCATACATGAAAGGCGACGAAATAAAGTTGAGCAATGCGTTTACTCGGTGGTCGATGGCTTGGCCTTCTTGGTCGCAACAGTGTTTTCTCTAAAACGAGAGTCAGGACGAAAAGGTGTAGACAAGGGGGACTAAAACGCACCTGAACCCATTCTTGAACCGCCTCGAGACCGTCTTGAGGTACTTCATCCTGCCAGTCCCAGTTGTCTTTCGGCGCTTGGCCTTTTGGCCCCACTCATACGACCTCAGCTTGGCGGAAGGGTACCCGCATTGAGCGCAGGCTGGAAGACAAGGTTAGCCATGGGCCGACGAAAGGTAGCTGAACGCGTACTCTTGTGCTGCTTGTGGAAAGCACGGTTGCCACAGCGCCTGCAGAGGGTGTGGCTCTTGCTGTGTCTCTTACCGAAGGACGAGGTACCTGCAGATTATCGTCAATATGCTAGGCTTCTACAGAGCGATAACGGACGCACCTTTCGTCTAAATCATGAAGACCCCAGCGGATAGGACCGTCAGTACCCTTCTAACAGAGTTCCAGTCGAGAAAAGCGCAGATTGCTTCGTGGAAAGTCCAATCTCCAGAACCGTCCGCCAAACCTCATCCACACCCATCTAACCGCATCCATCGCAAATTCGACCTCCAGAACCTCAGAATCTTCTCCAAGATCCCGTACTCATCCATATCGACACTATAGAGCAGCAAAACTCACCATTTCGACGTCTTCTTGGGGGTTGGGCGGGTCGGTGTTGTTGAGGGCTACCCTCGATGAGCGGAGACAGTTTGCGTACGGTGGGAAAAATCTTCCCGTGGCAGATAACTTCCATTCCTAGCCCGGCTCCAAGAATCGGCTTGATGGAGTTTGAACCCTTCTGATCGTTAAGCGCTACCTGTTAGCGCTTTGGCCTGTTTCCCCCTCCACCTTCCTTCTTCGCCCTGGACCGAATAAGCCTTATTTTATGTACCCATATTTTTGAGCCTTTAGCAGATATTGCCATCTTCCTTCCCCCGAACCATCTTTGTCATTGAAGGGAACACTTGACGAATTTTTTTGGGTTCTTCGCGGGGTCGTCCTCGCACCTCTAGGATTTTGCAGTTGCACGAGAGCAGGGCAAACGCTTTGGTCCGCAAACACTTCACAGATCTCAATTTTTCCTCCTCCGAGCCAGAAGAAGTCTTTGGTTCTCCGATTATTCTGAACCCAAACGGGGTGCATACTCCTGGAGGTCAAAAGCCCAGACACACGTTCCTCATTGACCTCTTCGGTTTTCCTTATAAAGAAAGGGTTTAGTGAGAGCCAGAAGAGTGCTTTACTTCTCGCGAGATTCTTGCTGAACACAAAGATTCCTTGGACGCGGTCCACTTGTCCATTGGGCCGAGCGACTCTGCCCTCCCGAAGGTATGGGAGCTTTGAGCGGAGCGCTTCCTACTCATCCCAAGGTCGATTTCGGAGAAGGATGGCGCGCTGATCCAGGACACCCCCATGGCTTGAGTTTGGTCTCAACAGCATGGCCTTTTGGGATCTTACAGGGCAAAACCGACCTTCCCTGCATGCTACTCTGGTTTTGGAACTCATATTGAGTTGCGAATGCAGTGTTTTCTCGATGTACTTCAGCCCTGAAGGTGAAGCTACGAACCTTCGGTCGTTGACGATCATTAACCACGATGCAGAATTGACGTTCTAGGGCACAGTCACTTACAACTCGAAGATGCTGGAGACCCTGCGGTCCGTGACTATATCCTGGGATGTGTCCAATCTGGGTGACCCCAAGGAAGCTAAAACCATGGGGTCGTTTTTCCAGGAGACGAAAGCATTGGAGAACCTTGAAGTGGCGCTTCAAGATGCGGATCCGGTCTCTGCACCATACCTCCACCGCCGCGATGACCTCTCATCCTCCTCCCGTTTCTTGTCGCTCCAAGTGCCACGCAATTGCATCATGTTTCAGGATATTCAGAATTGGGTTAAAATAGCGAAAGACACATCATGATTAGCCAATTTACACACTTTTGCCTTGAACTGGGAGAGACATGAGAAGCCTGTGGTCGAAAAGAACAACCCCTTGACCGACGATGAGGCTATGGAGCTCTATGAGAAAATGGACTTCCTTGCTCCAGCAGAACAGGCCACACGTCAAGATTGCTGGGACACGGCCTTACCCTCCTCCCCTCTGAATCCTCGGCGTCCCAGCACCGTTCATTCTTTGTCTTGGACCTTATTCTTCAATCGACCTGTCTAGCCGCACCGCCCTCAGTCCTTTGACGGGTTTGTTCTTCTACACTTACGAGTTAACCCCCAGCTCATCCCTTTGGTTACGGCGCTCTTTCAGACACCTCACTCCTATTATATCATTATCGCCAAATCCACGGCTGGGGATGGCAATGTATATCAGACACTTTGTAGCACCATCACATCATTTGTTGGACTAATTTTCCAATGGTATAACCATGGGTCAACGAAACTTGCCTTTGCCAGCTGCAACGTCCTTCTTGAAGTCCAAGTCATTGCAGCAGGCGCACACTGGAGAGCAGAAGATGACGCCCCTTTCCAGCGTCTGTGTACCAAAGTCCTCAAAAATAGGAATAAGCATTGGTCCAAAGTCACCAAAGTGCAAACCTTCCGCCAGATGCACGCTTGCCAACCTGAGTGAGATCCTCGAAATGGCGGCATCGCTCCGACAGCCGAGATGTTCCAATTCACCATTCGATGCACCAGTTGGTGGCACAGTGGGAGGAGAACCAGGCCTTGAGCTCACCTTCGCCCGAGGAAGAAATCCGCCAGCCTCTCTACCTAACAGCTGCGCCGTCCTGCTTGAACTCGAAACCACTGAATCGAAGAGCTGAGAGAGCAGGTGCAACTGCTTACCAAAACTMAAGAAATGTGGAAGTGGCCGAGGACCGACGGGCGATACTTGGCATTGGACATGCAGGTTGCGGAGAGGAATTGGGAGCGGGTGGAACTCACCAAATTCGTGGCGTGCATTTCTACCTTGCCGCCATCGCCCATAGTTTTTTCCGCTGTCGAGCGAGTGTTTGAATTTCACGCACTGGATAACGATGCGGACGCCGAGCATTAATGAACAAGTGGAAATTTAAAAGAGCTCTCAACCTATTGGGGTGCCCGCCATACGCTTGGCATGTTCCTGCCGTTTCGATGTGTGTCATGTTCTCCAAAGAGATGCACCACCCCTCTGAAGCCAAGGTCAGCAAAGTCTATGTCCTTCAGTCGACCTACGACGAATTCACTCGCTTTCCGTGCAGGTCGCCTAACGAACAACGGCTCTGGATGCCGAATCAATTGGATTGAGATCTAGAAATGATCATGTTAACTGGGTTCCTATGATTTCCATTCTCATACCACGTAAGGTAACCAAGTATTCCCCTTGCTCTCTACCTGACCCCAGAATGAACTGAGGGAGTGCCGGCAACCTCTCAACGTGGTCGGCGTAACAGTCCGTTTGACCGTGAAACAAAGAGGATCGGGGATTTGAAGTCGGATTACAATTTGAAGCTCCACCGGTGAGCTAAAGGCAACCTGGTGTAGAGATGGAGGATAACGGTTGAGATGAAACTTGGCCATCCAATTCCAAGAAAGATATCGACCTCCGTTGGAGCTTGTTTCTCCAAGCAAGATGGCTATGCGTATGGTCCGACTGGTATGGAGGATGCAGTCCTCAAGGGACCGTCTGAGGGATGGACTAGAGCCAGAACGACGGAGAGTCGAGCAACCCAAGCGGTGGAGGACATAATCAAGAAATCTGGGGTACGTCATCCAGACCATCAAGGCTGGGTTAACGGCGATTGTTACGGGATGACCAAGTAGGAAGAGGAGTGCAGAATGGATGTTTGAGTGGCGGAGGCTTTTGCATCTGGGCAGGTTGTATGGTACTAGTCATCATACAGGGGAACGAGACTAGATTGATTTTGCATCTGGGCGAAGTCATGGTGCACGGATATCATACGACGGGAGAAGGAGGAGATCCAGGTAATGATTTTGAATTTGCTGAGTGATTCACGTCACCAGAGACTTCTAGCGTACGTATGTGCGTGTGATTAGATTCCCTTGCACGTTCGTCCCTGTTCAAATCGTTGATCAAGGTGTACAGGAAGATTTACTGATGCATATGAATTTCACAATACATATAGATGCACTATGCAGACATACCGTGGCAGCGACGTCATTGGATATTGACATCTCATATCATATCATTAGGGACGGCACTAGGTCCCAATCAGAGTGACCATTCCAGAAAGATGCATACGAGCGGCGATTCATGCATGGGTGGCGAAGCGAGGCTGAACGGCACAATTCTGAACACGGGAATGGTTTGAACGCAGCAGGTCTTTACGTCTGCTTGTATCGCGTGCTATGGTAGAGAAGCCGTCTGAAACCGTTAGCCTTGACAAAGACACGCCATTTCCGGGGAAAAGATGCATACCAGAAGAATTTAGGTTTGCCTGAGATTGCATCGAATAACTCCATGGCCTCTCGCTATCAGTATCAAAGCACACGGACTACGGGGAACCGGGAACAGCGGGGAGGCTCTACCATAGTTAACGTTAGCGCTGCTGGACTGAAATCTATAAAAGCCTTACCATCTCTCCCTTTGATTCTCAACAAGCGGGTTCTCTTCTTGCCCTCTTCTCCACTTTCCAGTCCTAGGAATCCTAGCAGCCGTCCAATCGAAACCATGGTCAAATACTTGCATACCCTTCTTGCCGTTGTCGCATTTGTCGCCAGCGTTGGAAATGTCGTAGCGAGCCCAGTCGAAGCCGCCCCCGCCGACGAGATACGATGTGAGTAGTAATCCCCCGAAAGAAGGCGAGGAAAGCTAATCACGAGTCGCGTTCGCAGGCCTTGGTGAGCAGGTAGGCAAATAAATTTCTCTCTTGAGGCGCTTTGGAAAGAAGTCTTAAATCTATGCGATGTCTATTCTGCAGAACACGGCCTGTGAGTGAACCTATAACCCAAGGCACGAACGCGCCTGAATTGACATACGTTACTCTACAGGCCCAGCTGGCTTCACCTGCTGTGGACCTATTTTCACCGACATCGGTGGAGTGTGCGTATCTTCCTCTTACTAGAATCCAGATGGCAAGTCTGAATCACTTTTCAAGTTGCCGCCTCCTTGGGCCAGAAGAGGTGTGCCTCTTCTGAAGTGTACGCACGGGGCCAGCTTCTATCGTCCCACACGATGCAGAATCGACGTTCTCGCGCCAATTTGCTTGCAATCCGAAGATGCTGGAGACCGTGCGGTCCGTGATTATATTATGGCGGGCCGTTTGCACATTTATTATTCGCAAATAAAAAACATTTTTCGGGCAACTTTTTGTCAATTTCGCGCAAATTCGAGCCTCTTTGAGTAACGCAAACCTCTTTGAGTTCGCGGAAAACTATTGAGTCGTCGCGCAAAACTATTATGTTGTCGCGCAACTTCTCTTCGAAGAGCGACGCAAAACTTTCAGCTACGCAAAACTTCTTTCATGCCTCTCTCCCTCATCTTGATGGTCGGTTTCCGACCCATATGCCAGTTGACCTCATGCAGCCAAAGTAATCATTAACGGTAAGAATGCTTTCCAATAAGCCTACTCACAGTCGTTTCCATTCAATGCTTCATCCTTTTCTCTCTCTTATATACTGCTTACACTTACAGTCCTTTTGCCCCGGCCTTTCCTGGATAAATCAGATGGACTCCTGTTGCCGTAGATAAAGGCAGATCTAATTAGACTAGTCGCTACCACTTCGAATGAACTACGCCGATCTACTAATTTCTGGCGGACCCCAGTGACCATTGTCATCGGCTCCCACTTGGTCACTCCTGTGCTCATGTCCGAAATTTCAGACTTGGTAATTACCGTTTGAATAAGTTTGCGCTACAACAAGAGCTTTGCGGCGTAGAAAGTTTTGCGCAACCTGTTGAAAAGAAGTTGCGCAACAACACAATGGTTTTGCGCGACGACTCAATAGTTTTGCGTGACGACTCAATAGTTTTGCGCGAACTCAAAGAAGTTTGCGCGACTCAAAGTGGCTCGAATTTGCGCGAAATCGACAAAACGTTGCGCGAAAAATGTTTTTTATTTGCGAATAATAAATGTGCAAACGGCCCGCCATATTATGTCCTGTAAAGTGTCCAATGTGGATGACCTCAAGGAAGCTAGAGTCAGGCTGTCCTTCCAGGAGACGAAGGCATATCTTGAAGTGGCGTTTCAAGATGCGTTCTGATGCGGACCCAGTCTCTACACCATAGTACCTTCACCTCCACGATGATTTCCAATCCTCTTCCCGTTCCCGTCGTTCCAAGTCCCACGCAATTGCTTCATATTCCAGGATATATAGAATTGGATTAAAATAGCGAAAGACATATCATGGTTAGCCAATTTACGCACTTTTGGCTTGAACTTGGAGAGACGTGAGAAGCCTGTGGTCGAAATGAAGCACCCCTTGACGGACGATGAGGCTATGGAGCTCTATGAGAAAATGGAGGAGCGTACTTCGGTGCTCCAGCAGAACGGGCCACACGTCAAGATTGCTGAGACATGGCCACTCGAAGAGATGTCATACACTCCTGTCCTCTGAATCCTGGGCGCCCATCTCTCCCAGCACCGTTCATTCTTTCTCTTGGACCTTATTCTTCAACCTACTTCCATTCTGCTGTCTAGCTGCACCACCCTTAGTCCTTTGACGGGTTTGTTCTTCTACACTTACGAGTTAACCCCCAGCTCATCCCTTTGGTTACGACGCTCTCTCCTCACTCCTATAATATGATTATCGCCAAATCCACGGCTGGGGACGGCAATGTATATAAGACACTTCGTAGAACCATCACATCCTTTTTCGGACCAATTTTCCAACGGTATAACCATGGGTCAACGAAACTTGCCTTTGCCAGTTGTAACATCCTTCTTGAAGTCCAAGTCATTGCAGCAGGCGCACACCGGAGAGCAGACGATGACGCCCCTTTCCAGCGCTGCGTACCAAAGCCCTCAAAAATAAGAATAATCATGGGTCCAAAGTCACCAAAGTGCAAATCTTCTGCCAGATGCACGCTTGCCGATCTGAGTGAGACCCTCGAAATGGCGGCGTCGCTCCGACAGCCCAAGATGTTCCAACTCACCATTCGATGCACCAATTGGTGGCACAGCGGAAGAACCAGGCCCTGGAGCTCACCTTTGGCCCAGGAGGAAATCCTCCGGCCTCCGTACATAACAGCTGCGAGATCTTCCTGCTCAAACTCGAAACCACTGAATCGAAGAGCTGAGAGGGCAGGTACAGCTGATTAGGAAAAATCAAGAAATCTGGAAGTGGCCGGGGATGGACGGGCGATACTTGGTATTGGACATGGAGGTTGCGGAGAAGAATTGGGAGCGGGTGGAATTAACCAAATTCGTGCGTCCATTTCTACCTTGCCACCACCGCGCATAGTTTTTCCGCTGTCGAGCGAGTGTTTGAATTTCACGCACTGGATAACGATGCGGGCGCCGAGCATTCCTGAACAAGTGAAAGAGCTCTCAGCCTATTGGGGTGCCCGCCACACGCTTGGCATGTTCCTGCCGTTTCAATGCGTCATTTTCTCCAAAGAAATGCACCACCCCTATGAAGCCAAGGTCAGTGAAGTCTATGTCCTTCAGTCGACCTACGACGAATTCACTCGCTTTCCGTGCAGGTCGCCTAACGAACAACGGCTCTGGATGCCGAATCAATTGGATTGAGATCTAGAAATGATCATGTTAACTGGGTTCCTATGATTTCCATTCTCATACCACGTAAGGTAACCAAGTATTCCCCTTGCTCTCTACCTGACCCCAGAATGAACTGAGGGAGTGCCGGCAACCTCTCAACGTGGCCGGCGTAACAGTCCGTTTGACCGTGAAACAAAGAGGATCGGGGATTTGAAGTCGGATTACAATTTGAAGCTCCACCGGTGAGCTAAAGGCAACCTGGTGTAGAGATGGAGGACAACGGTTGAGATCAAACTTGGCCTTACAATTCCAAGAAAGATACCGACCTCCATTGGAGCTTGATTCTCCAAGCAAGATGGCTATGCGTATGGTCCGACTGGTATGGAGGATACAATCCGCAAAGAACCGTCTGAAAGATGGACTAAAAGCCAGAACGACACAAAGCCGAGCCGTATTCCAAGATCGCATCGAGCAACCCAAGCGGTGGAGGTTGGGAGACTCGAGAAATTTGTGCTACATCATCCAGACCATCAAGGGCGATTGTTATGAGATAACCAAGGAGGAAGAGGAGTGCAGAATAAATGTTTGAGTGGCGGAGGTTTTCCACCTGGACGGATTGTACGGTAGTCATCATACGGGGAACGAGACTAGATTGATTTTGCATCTGGACGAAGTCATGGTGCACGGGTATTTTACGACGGGAGAAGGAGGAGATCCAGGTAATGATTTTGAATTTGCTGAGTGATTCACGTCACCAGAGACTTCTAGCGTACGTATGCGTGAGTGTGAGATTAGATTCCCTTGCACGTTCGTCCCTGTTCAGATCGTTGATCAAGGTGTACAGGAAGATTTACTGATGCCTATGAATTCCACGATACATATCGATGCACTGTGCAGACATACCGTGGCGGCGACGTCATTGGACATTGACATAACATATCATATCATATCATATAAGAACGGCACTAGGTCCCAATCAGAGTGACCATTCCAGAAAGATGCATACGAGCGGCGATTCACGCACGGTGGCGAAGCGAGGCTGAACGGCACGGTTCCGAGCACGTAAATGGCTTGAATGCAGCAAGTCTTTACGTCTGCTTGTATCGCGTGCTACTATGGTAGAGAAGCCGTCTGAAACAGTTAGCCTTGACAAAGACACACCGTTTCCGGGGCAAAGATGCATACCAGAGGAATTTAGGTTTACCTGAGAATGAACCGAATAACCCCATGGCCTCTCGCTATCAGTATCCAAGCACACGGGTTACGGGGAACCGGGGACGGCGGGGAGGCTTCACCAATAGTTAACGTTAGCGCTGTTGAACTGAAATCTATAAAAGCCTTACTATCTATCCCTCTGATTCTCAACAGCGGGTTCTCTTCTAGCCCTCTTCTCTACTGTCCAGTCCCAGGAATCCTAGCAGCCATCCAATCGAAACCATGGTCAAATACTTGCACACGCTTCTTGCCGTTGTCGCATTTGTCGCCAGCATTGGAAATGTCGTAGCGAGCCCAGTCGAAGCCGCCCCGGCTGCTGAGACGCGATGTGAGTAGTAACATCATGAGAGAAGACTAGAGGAGCTAATCACGAAACGTGTTCGCAGGTGCCGGTTCAGCGGTAAGCTAATATATTTCTCTCTTGAGGCGCGTTGGAAAGAAGTCTAAAATGTATACGATTTCGATCCTACAGGGTACAACCTGTGAGTAACCCGTATACCCAAAAGACGAATACCCTGAATTGACATACCTTCCTCTCCAGGCCCCCCTGGTTTCACTTGCTGTGGACCCATTTTCCCGGACATTGGTGGCGTGTGCGTATTCTCCTCTTTCTCAAGACGTCACGGTGCGATGCCTAACCGAACTCTCCCAGTTGCCGTCAACTCGGGCCAGGCCAAGTGTGCGCCTTGTAAAGAAGTGGCATGGAAATATGCGGATCACCCCGATTCATGCTCCCCGATGCTACTACGCGGGGGTCGTAAGGAAGAAATGGCGCCGAACCGTTCTGAAGAGTATAAATATGCAAACCAGTATCGTATATGCTTAATGCCATACCATGTTGTTCATGTCATAACAGCGTCGACTTCCGCGCTTGGTTTCGAGGATGATCCTTTCATCACTCTTTGTTCTCTCTTCCGAGATCAGGTGCTCGCCCTGACTGCGATTGGGATGAAACAAGCCAAGGAAGGGTGCAGATGAAACGTTGGAGCTTTTGAACCTGGGCGAGCTGTGTGGCTAGTCATCATAAGCCGGAAGAACGAGAAGAATTCAAGGCGATGATCCCGAATTCGCTGTGTAAGCGATTCACGTTACCAGAGACTTCAAGCGTATGTATTTATGTGTTCGTTTATGTTCAGGCCGCTCGTTGAAATGCACGGGACAATTTCCTACTGAATATCAGTTTCTCAATCCATGATAGATGTATCGTGCAGACATACCGATGGCGGCTGTGGGGCTGGACATTGACAACATCGCAGAAAAATGCACATGGGCGAAGTTTCATGGACGAGCAACTAGGCAGGGCTCAACGGTGCTTACGGTGGGGAGCATAGGAATTCCTTGAACGTGGCGTCAAGGTACTTCGAAGCACACCTAGTTGTGCTCGGAAACTTGTCTGAACCAGTTGTTTTTAACGACGCGCCTTCTCCCGATTCATGTCGGGGGAGTTTAGGTTGACTTGAAACTGGCCGAATAACCATGACCTCGCTTTCAGCAGGGAGGCTTCACCATAGATCACGTTAACTGCAGAACTGAAGCCAATAAACATTAACACTGCGGAACTCAAGCAATAAAAGCCTTACGATCTCCGAGTCTCCTTTGAACTCTCAACAATCGCCTCATCTTCTTTCTTTCTTCTCTGGTCCTAAAAATCTTGACCTGGCTTCCGATTGAAACCGAGTACGGTCAAACCTTTGCACACCCCTTGTCATTATCGCATTCGTCGCCAGCGCCGAAAAGTCCTGGCCAGCGAGCTGCGATGTATGTAAGGGAAATCTCAGGGGAAGCAAGAGATGCTAAACTGAATATGTTTTCGCAGGAGCCGATGCCAAGGTAGGCAAATAAATCTCTGCCTCAAAAGTGGTGAAGAGGGACTCAAATCACTGCAATAACGTTCCTACAGCGCGATCTTTGTGAGTAAAACATGCAAACATGAAGGCGTAGACATTGACGTACAGTCCCTTAGCCCCCCGAATTATATTTGCTGTGCGTCCATTTCCCCCGGTGTTGGTAGCGTGTGCGTATCTTCCTTCAGACATGTCCCAAGTTGCCGTCTCCTCAGACCAAAGAAGTGTGCGCCTTGTGAAGAGGTAACATTGGGGCCAGCTACTGCTGATATCCCTGGATGCTACAACGCTGTGGGTATAGGTGAAGGCGGGAGGAAATAAGGGGGTGAGACGAGTGAATCGTGCGCAAGAATCAATAGTATACAGATGCCATCCAGTATCGTACATGCCCAATGCAATAGCGGGTTCATGACATGATAGCGTCGACTGCCGCGCTTGGTGTCGAGGACGAGGCTGCCGTCGCTCTTTTGTTCTCTCTTCCTAGGCCAGCTGCTCGCTCCGACTCTTCGATTGTGTAGGCAGGCTCCTTGAGCTCTTTTAGCCTGCGTTTATGGACCTTGCTCTTCCAGTGAGACTTGAGGGCGTTATCCGTCTCGTAGTATCTGGGTTAGGGAGCGATAGTGTCAGTATCCGGCCGTGGTGAGTCGAGATACTGCGACGCACTTTGCACATTCTACACAGTAATGCTGGGCCAATCCTGGAAGATCATAGTCGATAGGCTGAGCCTCAAGGGCTGCTCGGTGCTAGAAATTGGATATAAGCCCATATTTTGTCTTCATACGAGGTACCACACAAACTTTTGGGTCCAAATCTATGAGTTGGATTTGATCTAGGTCTCGGGTCCTTGCCTGGGATTTCATGAGATAAATAGTCAATTAAACCGGGCTGGTATTACCACCTCACTCTGGTTCTAGCAGCCCTGTGTACGTCCCGCCTTGCATGGTGGGCCCTTGAGCGTCGTAGGCGGCCCATGGTCAGGAAAATTAATGAGTGAGGGTTCAAATGCTCGACGTTTCGGGAGCGGAAAATTGGGCCGTGATTGTACGTGTTTGCATTCGTGGCCTCCGCCAAGCATGGCTCCACAGGCACGCATTGAACTTTGTTTCCACTGTCCGGGGAGATTATATTGTTCTGGTATGAAAGGGGCTACAGTAAAGCCTGTTCCGCGCCTCCTTTGCTCTTTCCCTCTCATTGTGTCAATTGATCCCTAGCCTTATGGAGAGAGAACCCGAGCTCGAAATCCTCAATCGGTCGGAAAGCGTGCTTCGACGGGCCAAAGACGACATAAATAGCCTTACGCTGACTGACTCCACCACCGTGACTGGACGGAATAGACCTCTTGCCCTGCTCCTCTTCAATGGCTTCGTTCCCGTTGGCTGAGGCATCGCCTTGTCTATAATTGTCTCGCGTTTCGGTCTAGCTTCCTCCAAGCGCTCTCTGAGATCGCGAAGGAAGGTGACCCGTAATAGGTCAACGTCGCTACTCCCCTTGTTGCCACACTCGGTGACATGCATCTCATGCCCATCATCAAAAATATTTGCGATCACTATGTGAGTGTGCTCCTGGTTGAGGGCTTCACCCTCGGTCAGCCGCGATGGCTTCAAGGGGTGAAGGTTTGCATAGTTTGCGGACAAACGTCGATTCTATTCGAAGAAGCAATTTGCTTGGATCACCATTTACGCTGGTTTGCGTTTCATGGGTCTTCTATACTTGCCATCCTCCAACCTGGCACTGACAGCTTGGGACTGAGTCGTATATAAGAACTCACCCGTCCCTTCTTAGAAAGGTTCTCTAAATTCTCTCCGTCCAGACCAGGTGCCGTACAGGATAAGGCGCGGCCCCCTAACATTGGACACTGAGGCTCATATCAACGACACCGGACAGCAAAAGTTGATGGATAGTTTCTCGCTCAAACTGGCACTGGAAATCGCAAACTGTGATTGTGAATTCCTTCCAACTATAGAATACAACGCAGTCCAACATCACAGGTTCCGGAACAGGTCAGCGGAAACACAATGACATCCGTCGCCGGCCGCGTTTACGCGAAGAATAGCTCTGCGTATGACGGAGTTTGTGATCCAAAAAGTGGACTGCAACAAGTTCCTGGGGTGCTTATTACCGCCCAGTGCACCAATGATCTCAACACAGTCCCATCATTTTGGCAAGACGTTTTCCTCGATCATCCGCTTCCCAGTATAACCTCCCAGTCGGATAGGTCTCGCAGCTTTACCGGCATCCCCTTTCCAACCCAAATATGCGGAACCTTTCCAGCCTGCCAAGCGATCACCCAAATTCAGCCTGTATCCTCGAAGTCCTCCTTGCGGACGGCTGTAAGGCGAGTCTGGCGGCGTTCAACATGCATTGGAACGTGCAATACGGGTAATACTGTATCTCTTCCAGCATACCAGGCAGTGAAAGAGCATTGGAGGTTTGGCAATGCGCGGAATTTCGGGTATGTAGCTACAGTCTGGACAACAGCTGTTGGCTGTTGGGTTGCTTGCGATGGGGACGGTGATTCAACTTATGCCGAGGGTAAGGATGTAGAAAGCTCGGGCCGTTGAGTCTTTCATACCTGGTATGGGATGTACAGTCGGTTCGTGAAGATACGTGATTCTATGCGAGGATCGGAAAGGTGCGCGTTAAGCAGTAGGTAATCTGGACTACTACACTGAAAGCAGAGAAACTATATAAAGATAGAAGCGTTAGTTCTCTAAATCATCGTCACGCTGCCTTTAGCATAATTTGAATGTCAGAATTTTGACGCAATACTTCATCTCGTCGCCTGACGGATGATGGTCAAAAGTACGAGCGTCGGCACCTCCTCCGAACCTTGTAGGACCCATCCACTCCCAATCCTTCACCATGACTTCATCATCGAATGCTAAGCGCCGCCCATCCATCCTCGGCCACTTCCACACGTCTTTATTATCCGTAATCAGCTTTACTTGCTGTTTGAGTTGATCCTTCTTCGATTCGATTGTTTCGAGCTCAAGAAGGAATGTTTCGCAGCTATTGGGTAGGAAGCCCGGCGAATTTTTCCCTGGGGCGATGGTAAGCTTCAAGGCTTGGTTCTCCTCCCACCACCACCAATCGGTATATCGAATAGTGAGTTGAACAACCTTGGGCTGGAGCGACGGCACCTTGTCGAAGAACGATTTGAAAGCTTCGGATTGGCAAGCGTACATCTGGCTAAAAATTTCCACCTTGTTAATCTTCGACCAATGCTCGTCTCTGAACGCCTTCGTACGCAGACTTTGAAGAGGGTGGTTTCTCTCTTCTCTGCGAAGTGCGCCAGCTGCGGTCGAATCTTCAACATCAGACAGCATAGCAATGGAGTGTGTCGAGGACTTACATAGCCTTTGTCTGTAATCGAGCGGTCTCCTGCGATGGTCCCCCCACCAAAAAGCTTCCTCGGTGTTGCCGCTGGTAGGATCCCAAATCAGGTCCTTGGCTTCGATGTACGCCCGTTTGCACACCCCGAGCAACCTCAAATCGTTCGTCTTGGGCGCTGTGTATCCCGGACGATAATAATAGCTCTCAAATGAGTATGGCTCCTTGAGATCTGGGAACGGTGCCAACACAAGAGCATAGATCGCCAATCGCATCTCGACTGGAAAGGTCATGTAGAGAGGAGACTGAGATTGCGGATTAACTTGACAGAAATCCAAGGTTTGTACTGCCATATCGGAGGCCATGGTGTCTCGTTCTGGGTCTGAGTGCGCCAAGTCAGAATCGACTTGAGGGTCGAGAGGTGAAGCATTATGGGACGGGACCTCAGGCTCTCCATGCACAGGATCTCGGTTCTCGGGACTCGTGATGCATCCTGTGACTCATGTAGCGAGGCAGTGTTGCGATAGATAAAGAGGCTGGAAGCCACCCCGGTCACCGGTGCCATTATATCACATCACGATTTCAGTGCTTTGCAGACTTTGGATTGCGCGAAAACTGGCGCTTGACATTATATTATAAATTTGGTTCTATTGATAGCAGTATTTGAAAACCGATAGCGGTGCGGTACAGTACAGGGGTCTTTGAAATTGCATTATACTCTATAGCTCTCCACTGAGTCCTTCCTCAGATTAGTCTCGTCTAGCGTATGTATGGGATGTTCTTCTGTAGGCGCATGGGTACTACTGACCTCGACGCTTGATGAAATGCCGACTGAAAGTTGATCTGGGAAGACCATTTGCCCGGTAGTTATCTCGCTACGAGACCAGCTTCGTTGACTCTCTATCTTTGCCCAATGTATCCTTATGGTCATCAGCACGAAGACGATGCCTAAACGTGTAATGGTCAGCCAATTGGACGAGGTGAAAGGGTGGGGTAATGGAAAAGACTGACCAATACTAGGGATGAGTGTGGCGTGCAGAATCACTTGGGCAGGGTGACAGGCAAGGTTTAGAATAAAAAGAATAAGAATATGAAGCGTATAAATCAGAGCGCTTTCGATGATAATTCGATTAAGGGTTGGCAAATGCATTGGGCTTGACGACTGGGGCAAGCCGCATGCTCGCGACTCCCTGTGCTGACACCATATTCGATAGGCTATGAGTCCAGTCGTCAAAATGTTTTGAGTCAAATTGACGGGGTAGACCATGCGAATGGTGACGAGGGTTAGGTTAGGCGAGATGGATCCGGGTTTTGTGAAGCCTCGGAAGCCGATAATGTTAATTACTAGATGAAGAGTCGCTAGGGTTTGAAAAAGAGCTGCAGGTGACAAGACGATGGACCCACCAATGCTCACGACAAGCAGCAGGATAGGTACAGCAACGACAGTAAACCTTCGACCCCAGATGACAAAGCAACGATAAATCTGGGGGCGGGTATGTCAATACAAGTCAATGATGACAGCTTAAGGTCGCTCACCACCAGTAGGTCTGCATTCCAAACCAGGAAGGTGACGACGAAAGTGTATGCTGCGTTGTCCCACTTGGTAAAGTCGTGATAGTAAGCAACCGGCATCGCTGGTGAGCCGACCCCGAGGGCATAGGCCCGGATCCCGCGAGAAAGGTTAATAACTTGTGGAGGCAAAGTTAGACGGCAATATGTGGCATGACGGGTTGACGACTGACAAGTGTAAGTGCTGATCAAGCTGAACATGAAAATTGTCGATCCGAAGAAAATCTGCAAAAGATGAGCCTGTGCAGAAAGCAGGTAGAGGTTTTCCATACCGCGGAGAAGCCAGCACCATTCTTTCTATTCCTCAAGGCAATGTAAACAGCGGCTGCGAAAAATATGACATAGATTCCTGTTCAGGATGTCAGTTGTTTGTGTCTTCCCCCTAGCAAGCTGACTACTCGACCATAGAGCATCGACTATCGTTCAAAGTATCAGTAGCCCATAATACAACTCAATGGGTTCACAACTCACTTGAAGCCAAAGGCCAACAAGCATGAATATCTGTTCGTCAATCGAGTCATCTTGCCAGGTCCATGTCTTCGCCATCGACAGCCATACGAGGACTAGCAAGCTACTGAATCATAGAGGGGGGACGGGGAAGAATGATAGGCGACTTCTGCTCACCCGCCTTGTGTTTTAATATATCTTTTCCTCAATACATCCTCAGTTCGGCAGTGAGATAAATTGCCGGGTATCTTGACAGAATGTTCGGCCCCCGCCTACTTGAATGTTGGGGGCACTCGGGAGCACAGAGGGCGATGAGCTGCACCAAGCTATAGAATAGAGGTCGTACTTGTAGCAACCCTAACAGGTGCAAGTCGGGCTCCAAGCGCCTCTGAAACCATCTTGGATTCCTGTTGAACTGCTTGCGAACGGAGGAAGCAAAATTGCCCTCTGGTTATTGTGAATAAGAGCGTTCCCATGAAAGTCTAATGCTTACTGAGATGTGGCGTCGATCCTTCCCGTGCCTGGTATGCGGTCAGGATGTGGCAGGATCCGTCACTGCTGCTTCAGCGCTTGGATCCTGTTTCGTGATGCCTTCTGACTCCGATCAATCAACTAGTGTTCAACCTTCGCAGAATCAGCCAACGAGACAGTGGAGGCTTTGGAGCTGAAAAGGAACCGACACACCTACCACACCTTACAAGCTATCGATAGATCAATTTTCGCTGCGTTTCACTTCTGATAGGTGTTTAAATTTGGAGCAATACAAACATGCTCTGCTATCTCAAACTCGGCGCAACTTGGGGCCTGGGCATGCAGGTTGTCAGTTGATTCCAACAGCCCATTCTCTCATGATAATTGATTCCTCAATAGATATCTGGTTGGCTGCGTTACCGCTCCGCAACTAAACAAAACTGAATGCGAAGCGCGAGGAAATCTAGGTTATTTTGGTCTATCGACACCTACTTGGTTGTCATGCCGAGTCTTCGGCTGGGCCAACATGGCTTTCCTGTGGCAGGTCAGTAGATCGAGGGTTGAGGATGTTTACACAAGGCTGGAATGAATGGAGCCCTGAGACGATGATCGGAGAATGACATTGACATGCCGCGGGTGCGGGTGTCGCACTCAAATCATTATGGCACGGCACGCACCGACAGCATAGCATTGTTGACGAGTGAGCTCTCTTTCTCTCGCTCAGAGGCAAAGTAACTCCCTCACAGAAAGTACCAACAGGCATTCAACCCCTGGCCTAGGAATGCGGGCTATTGCGGACGTCCGTAAACAATTCATGGGTTGCGGAGTATTTAGACGCCACTCTGCATCCTTGAATGACGAACTTTCCAACATCTCGATTCAATTCAATGACTATACGGCAGCGGGGCAAAAAGGTTAATGTCTTCTGTTGCAATCTACCAGCCAATTCCGGGACTTGGACGAGCTTGCTGACGCAAGCGGCAAAGCGGGATTCCGCTGAGCGAGATCTCGGAGTACAACCACGTAAGGCGTAGACAACTGGCAACTACACCAAACCAAATCGAACTCGAATGTCCGAAGCACTCCCACAGCGCTGGGAGATGCACCAGATGAGGTGGGCGTGGTCGGGGTCAAACAGTGGACGAGAGTAACGCACCCCAAGTTGAAACGATGCTTGAATTTTTATGCGTAAGAAGAAGGCCGATGGCATAGCAGGTATGGAAACTATTGAGATCGAATCTATGTAAAAATAGTCCAGCGAAAATTTCACCGTGTACGCAATTCCCTCTAAATTTCAGTGGCGCGGAACCCGACAGAAAGTATTTCACGAACTCCGTGACAATTTCGTCCTCGCATTGATTTCGAGGCCCATCTTGAAATCGAACTCTAGGGCGATGGCTACGCGTTTCGTTCGTGAAGAATTGGTATATACGAGTGGTGTACAAATCCATGTGGAGGTAGATTAGCATGGTAAGACAGGTATCTTGATGTATGGCAGTCATACCGAATCCGATTCCCTCTTCCCATTATCACGACCGTCCATTGGATAATCTTCAATTTGAACACTCTGGGTGCTCGGCGTAATAGCCCCACCAGACAGCTCATGGTGGCTCGGGAAAAATAGTGGTCCTGACCTGAGTCCGCTCGTACGACGCATACTCATTTCGGACTTTATCCGTGCCCAATGAATACGGAACGTCATCAACGCGAAGACAACTCCTGCAGAAGTTGTGAGTTAACATTATGAAACACATGGCTTTGCTGAGACCAACACGGCAGCTCACCTATGCTGGGGATAAGGGTGGCGTGCAGAATGACTTGAGCGGGGTGTTCGAGGACGTTCAGGACCAACAACAAGAGTTGCTGGATTGTGTAAATCATAGCACTCTCGACTATTATTTGAATGACGTTCAAGAGACTCATTCCAAAGCCAGATTGAGAAAGCCCGCTGGCTTGAGACTCCTTGTGCTGGCACCATATTCGGTACGAGATGAGTCCGGTTGTTAAAATATTTTGGGCGAGATTGACGGGATACACCATCGCGAATAGCACCGAAGTAATCGACCTTGGTATCGAGCCGGGCACCACAAATGATCTGAATGTAATGGAATTGATGACTAGTGTTTGAAGCGGTTACCAAACCACCAGCGACGGGACGAGG
The DNA here is from genome assembly GCA_004126415.1 of Candolleomyces aberdarensis. Taxonomy (NCBI): domain Eukaryota; kingdom Fungi; phylum Basidiomycota; class Agaricomycetes; order Agaricales; family Psathyrellaceae; genus Candolleomyces; species Candolleomyces aberdarensis. The sequence continues at coordinate 48,634 of SDEE01000119.1, read as the reverse complement.
ACGAAACAAAACAGACGCACCAATGCTCATAAGTAGCAGCAAAATAGGCACTGTGACTACGGAGAGTCGCCGATCCCAGACAACGAAACAACGGTAGATCTGGGAAGGGACGTTAACATCGGCGAAGGAGGAGACGGCAGCCCTGCTCACCACCAATATATCGGCATGCCATACGAGGAAGGTTACTATGAATGGAGACGATAAATTATCCCACATCGCGAAGTTGTGGTAGTAGCTGACGGGCATCGGAGGGACGAGAGCCAAGGCATAGGCTCGGATCCCCCGGTATATGCTTATGGCTATGAGCTCGTCAGATACATCGCGATGCGCATCGAGCATGGAGTACTGACTGGTGTAAAGTGTGATCGTAAGGAACATCCAAATGGTGGAAAGGAAGAAGGGCTATGTCAGAAACGAGTCAGAGAAATAGTTCCTCCAATCGATCGGAGTCTCGTGTGACGCACCAAGGAGAAGCCACCGCCCATCCTCTTGTTCCTCAAGGTAATGACAGTGGCTGCTATAAAAAGGATAGCATATGCACCTAAAGGAAAGGGGTTATTCTTCCATAGCTTTGCGTTTTGAGTAGACAAACCATAGATTAGTGACTGTCGCGAGATCGCAATTAGTAAATGGGCCCTGTGTTCTACTGTAGCAACCAACCTCAAGCCAGAAAGCGACGAGCGTGTAGGTCTGCTCAGCAAGGGAGTCATCTTGCCACCGGATGCCAGACATTTATGCCTGGGGCAAAGAGCACCTTAACACTCCAGAGATAATGTCATCAAAGTGCGAGGAAAGAAACGAAATGGTTGCGACCCATTCCCAAAAGTAATATACCCTTTGTAGACGTCGCTTGAGGACGAATTGCGTTAACCAGGTCCCTTGTGGCTGTGAATTGAATGGGACGCTTGATCATCGACATCCACCGCTGATGACAGTGACCTATTTGGATTTTCAGGAGGGGGACACCTAGTACATAAAATTGTGCAGAAGTCCTGAGAATTGGAGTCGCCGTCAGCATATTTGAAACCCGGTGCCTCCGTCAAGTTGAAGAGACTCACAGTTAGCCTGAGCCAAGTGTGGATGCCTTCCCTTTTTCCGGCGGGCATGCAACCACATGTGTGCAAGCAGCAATGACCGACTCGGAGTTGGCGACAACGTAACGCGCGTGAGAAGGACATGCAAGTCGCCGTCGGTAGCCGTCGGTTCGATTCAGAGTGCCAGGTATCAATCACTGATCGGTGATGGCTACTGAGTCTGGACCTCCCGACAGCCCTGCAAGGTGGTAACCCAAGTGTTCGCGACCCAGAACCACATCCTTCGCTGCTTTATTGACCGCACGATCATGTATTTGAGCGCAGCTCATATTACATTGGACTCTCCACTGCTACTAGTCGGTGAAGAACTGCTGCAGATTCAGTGCTGAGTCTAAGTGGTTGAAGAAGTTTGCGTCTCTTTGTGACGACGAGCTCGAGCTTGTCAGTCTATCCTCGCTACTTGCAGTGTGCCTTCAAATTACCTATCCGAAGGTCCGAGTACGTACAATGCGTCCTCTCTGGTCTCTCTTGGCTTAACCCACCGATCTATTCGGCGTTAGGTCCGCGGTGCAGCTTACCTCCCAGCCGGGGGTGCCACTACCACCAGCCATCCATCGCTTCCATTTGGGCGAAGAAACTCCTAAGAAGTCTTCCTTTTCAACCATCATATCTATGATGCACTTACTGATGATATTCTCGGAGCGGGAGCTGGACGAACACGGACCCCCAGTCTGTTTGACGTCATATCTTGAATGACCTCCAACATGATTCTCTACCAATGGCACACGACCAGTGGTTCTTCCCCAAAAGCTTACAGCTCCTTGCTACCCCTCTTGTCTACGACTCATCTACGAACAATCGCCACAGCATATCGAGATGACGCAGCAGTTCGTGAACAACAGGCGTACATTCTATAGTAAGCACGCCAATCACTTCGCGAGATTACCTCTTCAATGCGCTCGTGGTTCTATCGCATAGTCTTCGTGGTGCTACTCTCAGGTAAACGTTATCGGGGTATGTATCAGCGTCGAAGTGCAAAAGCTGACCTTTTGGGACTGCAGCGGGTGTCCTTGGAATAAGTGCCAACTTTGCCAGCCTCCTCGGTACATCTTTCGGAGGCAAGTGGCTTCGAATCATATCCATCTCGTCAAGTATGATCTCATATTCTTGCAGGAGGCTTCATTACATTTGCTTTGATCGTCGCTTCATTGAACATATTCATCTTCCTTCTAAGGTTTGTACAATGTGTTCTCGTTCTCGTTCATAATGGGTGTTCTCAATGTGCAGCCTCCAGCGCTAATTCGCTGTGGTCTCAACCGCGTTTCGAGATATTCTTCTTGTTCTTCTTTGGGATCCTTTGGCTGGGTAAGTGAAACTGCATTCTGGGCTATCTCGTGCGTGTTATTCTGACGCCGTTGTAACCAGTTGCGGGTGCATGGGCAACGTATGCGATGCTTCTCAGACGCAACTCTCCCAGTTCTCTAACGAGTACCACTCTGTTTTAGTGACATTATTGGCGATACACACTGCCATAACCTCGAAGGAAGCATGGACGCTAGCAACGATCGTTCAAGTAAGACATCCATCTACATTTTTAGCCCGATGCAAAAGATCTTGACGCATGATGTGGCAGATCTAGTCAGTTCCAGCTCGTCCTGCAAACAAATGAAAATCGTCCAAGCGTTCTCTTGGGCCCTCTTTGCAGCATACCTTATCGCTCTTCACGTGCTCTTCAAACTCATTGGACACGCAAAGCGGCTCGGGCGACATGATATCAACTATGCTCCCATTCGAGGTCAGTATACACCTTCTCTCAGGCGCTGCCTACTTTGGTCTTACCATTCGCTTTTTGGCTTGTACAGAGGTACCCTGGTTCTACGAAATGCCGGGGTACTATCCAACTGACGGACGTTACGGCCATTACGCCGGTGGATACCCACAATATCCAGTGTCATCTGCTGGTCAGCCCATGACCATGCAACCTGCTATGCCTATGAACAGTGCCATGCAGCAGCCTCAAGTTACCCATATTAACGTTTAATGACAAACGATTTCTCGATTAAGAAGGGAATTATGACCTGACTATGATGAGATTGTGACTTATGGTCCTGTAGACTGCCCCCGAGTTCCCCACGTTGGCAAACGGACATACTGAATTGGGGCAATACCATGTCAAGAGATTCCCGGCCGAAATACACTACAACCCCAATTAATGATGACTTCTCATGTTAGTGAGCACCTCGGACCAAAGCCGCTCATGATCCGCGCTAACAAAAGCGCTTGACCTCGTGGCGCAACTATGCAAGGGCGTGATCAAAGACATGTCTTCGTCCAATAATGTTTATGATAACAATTGAATCTAATTCAAACTCAAAAAAACGGGACGGGGACATCAAAGAGTAGCGCACACTAACAAGATCGAATGAGAGGTCCGTCCGTAGCTTCAAGAACCTGTCGTATTGAACTTTTGTTTCTGGGCTCTCTCAAAGCGTTCTCATGTAGGCAAGCGAGATACTTGCAACTTTGGCACCTCGTTGATCTTCTCACTGTTTTCGAAGTATCACGCATCTCTACCATGTTGTTATGGACTTCAAGGACGGTCAAATTGGTGTTCGTATTATTGGTTTCGTCTGAACGAGGTCAATTTCTTCACCTCGTCTAAGTAATACTCTTTCCGGAATGGCTTTATCGTTCACTGTACTTAGTAAACCCCTAACTCTTTCATCCTACGTTGTATTGAACCGAAATTGCATGGGTTTAGCATCGAGAAACCACGAATAATACTGCTTTTCCAACGTGAGTACTCAGTCTGCCGTTCATCTCATTTGAGAGAATCTAGGAGATGGCTTCTTTTTCCCGCGCCTGACATCCGCAGCTGCATGCCACCCATTCCCTCTAAGAGTGTGCCGCGTGCAGATTGCCTCTGACACTGAATGGCTAGCACTCCTACGAATGAGGCTGTGTGCAGCACTCGATATCATATATCATAGTAACGACACAATTGTTTCACGTTTCATGCTGTTGTATTAAACAAAGATAGTCACGCCATTCATTCATTTCCTCCTATGAGGACGAAAACGCTCTCCGCAGTTCCACAGCACTTGCCACTCGCCTTCAGGGCCATCTGCTTCCCGGCCGTGCCCAATTCACTCGCTGAAACCAGAATCTTGGCGAGGGTGTCACTGCCAATTGAGAATCCTTCCACTGCCAATTTTGTCGAAGGGCCTTGGACCCTATTTCAAAACAGCCCAACTATGACCGCGTGTTTCCGACAATGCGATGCTCTCGACTTGGATACATCAGTTTTGGCTGGATGCGGCGTTCGAACTACAATGGAAGCAGTATATAAATGCAAACCGTCGTTGACAACGACTCGTCCCATCTGACTTCCTGAAGTTTCTCACCAGCTGTACGATAACCCCTCCCCCTCGATGGAGAACATCCTTATTACTCCCCGAGAACGACTTCTCCCCAGGTTGCTGTGGGTCTCCATCATCCTGTCAATTATCATTCTCGGTCTCTCGATGGCGTTTTTTGGATTCATGTCCTACCTCCTTTCACCATGTACAGCTGGAGCAACCCTGATCTTCGATATCACCATGCTGGCTCTTCGTTCGAAGGAGCGAAAGTTGCAGGCCAGGAGAAGTGTACAAGCCGATAAACCTCCCAGTACACTGCCTTCATCCCAAGCCGAGTACCCGATTACTGCACCAACCTTTCCCCCACCTCCCGCCCCCAATTCAAATGCTCCCCACCATACTTTCCTCCCTTGCTATTGCCGCCTACCATCAATAATCGCAGCGCTCTTCATAATGCTGGCTTGGTTTGCGGACTTTCCGGTCCTCATTAGCCTCACAGTCGTGTTCAACTCATGGACGGATGATTGGGGTAGCCCCACACCTCAACAAATCCTGCCTGCCACTATCCTCGAGATTATCTTTGTCACGGTGCAAATCGGTGTATGGGGGACGTTTTGCGAGCTGTGTAGGAGGGAACGAAGGAAATTGTTGAATTTGGAGGGGAAGGTGAAGTGGTATCAGCTTGGACGTTATCATCAGGCTTGATCTAACTATCTAGTTGGTGCTGCAAATTTGTATCATAATGCGATCCTCTCGTTGGATACGCCAACATATTCCATGTAGTGTTGGTGTGCTTTCATATACTTTCAGTATTCAAAGACATACAGCCATGTTCAGGTGTTTACTTGAATCTGCACCAAACGTCGAGGTCCTCGACTTGAACATTGATTTGGATAGCCAACCCGATCATGCATTGGAACAGTTGGAATGGACATCAGCGCCGGATGCTAGACTGCTGCCTCGACTTCGTTCACTTATTTTACGCCCGTGGGTATTCAACGGATCGACAGCTGGGAACCATTTGGATTCTGTTATACGCTCTCGGATGGATCGTGCTGTGGAGGAACGTCTTAGAAAGGTGATTGTTTATACGGAGGAACCGGTGAATCGGGACGTGGTACAGGAGTATGTTGATCGTGGGATATTGGAGTTCAAAGAGCAACTGGTGAAGGACGATGGCGAGTCTAATGCTTGGATGAAAGACGACCCTTTTTTGCACGATTGGTTTGGACTTCATTGTGATGAATGATGTATATGTACGGGCGCTTTCTTTCAATTCGTTTCCCCAGCCCACTATCCTACTGAACCTCTTTGAAGGATGCCTATGCGCTCTAAACGAGTCTTGGTGATCCATCGGTAGAATCGACTTTTCAACCACCTCCTCTATTCACCGCAGTCAATAAGCGGGTGTGAGACGTCCCGTACGAGTGGACCGTAGAAGATAAGCCCTCTGCATTGTCATTGACTGAGTAACGTGCCTATTCCCCAATGCCCAACGTTAACATTGTGCCTCGACGGAGAACTGATCGAGGAGTGGATGGGCGCTGCCACATACTTGCCATGAACGGTTAGCAATGAGGCCGAAGTGGCGGCTGTGCCGATTCTAGTCAATAGTCACTGATGGATCGATGGCTTGTCACAAATCACCACGATGTTGGTTTTCGGGATGGAATGAATTCCAGGAGGAATGGGTTGGTTTCACATCGCTTCCTCCCTTCCCTCCTCAACATCTTCCAATACGCAGGCCCGTGTCCCTATTCTCCTCCATGAAGAGGCCAAGGCGCTCAGAGTCGGCACATGTGCCCGCGGACTACCATATATCCTCCCAATCTCCCACCATGTCTGTCCGTGATCTTCCACCTCCATATCAGGTGGCGGAGAGCTCTGGTGCGTGAAAAGCTCAAAATGTGTTGGCCTTCTGGTGCGAGCCCAAGTAATCCTTCCCCAAGGTGCGTCAGCGAGCTCAAACCACCAACCTGGGGATGGAATTCATTCGAACGACCCTCTGCTTTCGTCCCAAAACGAACGGCCACCGGGGCCAGGATATACTCGAACTGGAAAACGCCAAGTAAATGTACCTTCCTCACCAGTCGTATTAGCGGCACCCAGTGGTGGACCGTTCCATGAGTCGCAATACACTGGACCAATGAGAGATTACGACGATCCCCCTGATTTCGTTATCCCTATCAAAAGGAAGCAACGTAGTTGCAGTCGAAGAACTCTTCTTATTGTTGGGATTGTTGCCTTCGTTGTCGTCGCCCTTTTGATTGTGCTGCCCGTCTACTTTGTGGTGGTGAAGCGCAGGTCACAACCAGTAGAAGCATCAACGCGAGGAGGCAATGGTTCGCAGGTTATGATGGAGGATGGGTCGCAGTTTACTTATTTAAATCCATTTGGCGGTTACTGTAAGTGGCCACAGCGTTTCCTTGCCTTCTGGATGCTCATGTCACAAAGGGGTTCATGATCCGGATAATCCGTACGATGAGAGCGCTCAGCCAAATTCTTGGACTCCAGCGCTCAAGAACTCTTGGGACTTCATGAATAATCGAATTCATGGGTATGGTATGGTCCTTCGAGGATTGAGGACCGCGACTAAGCATTTTTTTGCATACAGGGTCAACCTTGGGGGCTTATTCGTTCTCGAGCCCCTCGCCTCGCCTTCACTGTTTCAACGGTATCCACAGGCCGTCGATGAATGGAGCCTTAGCGTCGCTATGAGCAACGATCCGGCAAGCGGTGGTCTTGATCAAATAGAAGAACACTATAAAACGTTCATTGTATGTTTCCAACTATCATCGCCAATCGTGGCTGTATTTGATTCCAATGCTCTCAGACGGAGAAGGATATCGCCCAGATTGCTGGAGCTGGGTTGACGTGGGTAAGGTTACCTATCGGGTTTTGGGCGGTTGAAGCTTTCCCTGGGGAGCCATTTCTCGCGAAAACCAGCTGGAAGTAAGTAGTTCGGCTTATCCTTCAAGCTGTGAGCTTGTACCGATCTCGTCCAAATTTACAGCTACATCATCCGTGTCCTTCAATGGTGTAGAAAGTATGGCTTACGTGTCAATCTATCCTTGCAGGCAGTGCCCGGGTCCCAGAATGGTGAGTCCAATAAATTTCCAAGTCTTCACTCCAAGAGTAACGGCACCCCCCATTGTGCAGGATTCAACCATGGAGGAAAGCTTGGATCCCTCGATTTTCTCAACGGTGTGATGGGCATGGCGAATGCACAGCGAACGCTGTATTACATTCGAGTACTCACCGAATTCATTTCTCAGCCAGAATGGGTGAACGTGGTGCCAATGCTCAGTATTCTCAATGAACCGATCGCTAGATCGATCGGTACGGATCAGCTTCGTAGTTTGTAAGTCTCCTACCATAATCCTTGCCTTGTATCGATCGTCCAATGACTGAACTTGTCTCCTTCAGCTACGTCGAAGCGCACAGGATGATCCGCGAGATTACGGGGTTTGGTAAAGGAAAGGGGCCTTTCGTCGGCATCGATAGAGGATTTGAATCATCTTCGGTCTTCAACGGTTTCATGAATGGCGCAGACAGGGTTGTGGTCGAAAGTCACATCTATCTCGCATTCTCATCAGTTGCGATGGACTCGGTCTCTGCTGGGACAGTGCAGCAAGCTTGTGATCTCGGGCGGCCTATGGACGAAAGGTGAGTACCTTATGTGATCTTATCGTTTCGTTGCTGGGGTAGCTGACTGACTATATTCCTAGTCGTTCAGATTTTGGGATCACAGTTGCTGGAGGATTCAGCCTTGGGTTCTTGGATTGTGGACTTTTCGTCAATGGCGTAGGTCACAACTCAAGTTATGAAGGCGACTGTAGCTTCTGGGAGAGCTCCAAGAATTGGGGCCTGAACTTAAAGGGCTCGTTGATGCAGCTCGTGTTGGCTCAGATGGATGCGCTCGGGGACTATTTTTTCTATACGTGGAAGGTTAGTACTCCTACGAAACCTTTTTGTTGACACCGTATGCTTAACCGTCGCTCTTCGTGAACTAGATTGGACAGTCAACAAAGGGACAAGTTGAAGCACCGCTCTGGTCATACCAGCTAGGATTGCAGGAAGGTTGGATTCCAGATGATCCTCGGAGGGCATTGGGGGCATGCAAGGCGACTAATGGATCTTACATTCCGACCTGGGATGGCACTTATGCTCCCTGGATGACTGGGGGTGACGGAGCCTTCGTCGCCACCGACGCTGCAAAGTACCCTTGGCCGCCTGCAACAATTCTGAATACTGGGACGGGCTCGCCTACAGTTGTTCTACCAACTTACACGGCAACCGGACGTCCCATTACACTTCCAGCTCCAACCTTTACGGATACAAAGGGCAAAGCCATCGTAATCAGCCACGGATCGCCATTGGGGAGAGTCCCTGCTCCAACGCCAGTGGTTGGATGCAGTTATCCAGATGCTTGGGATGCCCTCAATGTCAATTTCACGCAAGTATGCTGAAGAGAGTCTGCGCCCACTCCATCTTATCCATTCGCTAGTCCAAGCCCTACGATAACCGGCATGCATTCATTTCGGACGTTCATTCTACTTTTCGCATCAACGGGACAATGTATTATTTATGTTGCAATTGGTTCGAGGATCCAGGGTATGCCGTTTATGTATGCTCAACACTAATTGACTGAGTTTAACACATTGCGTCGGTCCTTATGAAGGGCGATGATGTATACCGCGGTATTTTGGCATTGTTCTTGTATAATGCGTTGGCCCCAATGACAGAAGAGAAGCTACCGGGAATCTATATCGAAGAGCACTGGCACTCCAACTCGTAGTCAACCTCAATCTCAACCCCAGCAAGATTAACTCCCCGTTTCTCCAGCTCCTCGTGCACGTCAATCTTCTGCTCAGAGACAAATCCTCCGTAAACGTACTTCAACTTGGCAACAGGTTCTCCGGTTTCATTATGCGGGAAACCGGCATGCTTGATTCGCGCCTCGACGAAATCCACCAGTTCGTCGTCTTCAAATTCTTCTTGTCGCGCCAAACTGAAGTAAAAGTGCTCCAACTTTGGTAGGAGGCATGTCACCCCCAGTGTTTCGTTCTCCGGATCGATTGGGCTTGGGGCCAGTTCAGCCAAGCCCCAGAAAACGGCGAAATGGGGAGGGTGGGTGTAGATGGATTCCATCTCGCGATACGGATACATCGAACCCGCGGTCATCGTGATATGCGTCGCCGCCGGGAGAAGCTTTAAGCATTCCTTGAGCTCGTCTTGGTTGAGGAAGTTGTACTCGAACTCGACCTCGGTAAGTGTCTTGCTGAAGGTCGATTCGTTGGCTTTGATGAGCGTCATCAGCGAGGCTTCTTGGTCGCAACCGGGCTGCACGACGGCCGTGGTAGAGAGTTGAGTGAGAGCTGGTAATTTTAATAGGGATAGGAAGGGTGTGAGGAATGGATTGCCTTGCGAGTCATCACAGGATTCTTGGAGGTTTAGGTATTTGAGTCGGGAAAGGATTATGTCCTGCGATGGGTGGGCAAGCGGCGGATCACCCTCTTGAATTGTCAACGTCAGGGAAACCAGGTTTTGACATCGTCGTAGGAGTGTTTCTGCGGAAGCCATGTCCATATAACGTTCGCTATAGGAATCGTAGCCGCTCGAGAATTCAAGTTCCTGCAGGTTTGCCCAATTGGATAAAGGGAGGTCCTGTAAACGGTCTTGCGGCGACAATTCGTTCAGGCGAAGAGAAGAAAGCAGCGGCGCTCGAATAGCACCACTCCCTTTCAACGTTATAAAAGACTTGAAGGAACTAAGGGGGTAAATTGTCGCCGCGTAGCCTTCGAACGAGAGGTGTGTGAGCCGGGGGAAGTCTTCGGTGGGGATGTTGAGAATACGAGAACGATAAGGTTCGTCGATCTTGTGCAGTTTGAGGCGCTCCCATTGCTTCGAAAAGGTACAAATAGAATCGAGCATGGGGAGCATCAACTCGTCAAAGGTTTTGTTCCTGAGGAAGAATGACACGCTCTCCAGACCGTAATTGACTATCTCGAACGATACAGAGACTTTGCGTCCGGCGCTCCTTTCGAAGCACCTTGAGATTGCTTCTCCTTTGTGCTGTAATCGCTTCCACCTGACTGTGGGCTGAGCGGCCTGCAACAAGTCTGTTGTGACGTTGATCTTGATGTGGATTCGTGTCCAGAGTTGTGGGGAGCCGCAGGCAACCTCCCTCCACCGCTGATTGATGGTGGTAAAGAGCATGGGCGGAACCGAGGTCGAAATGAGGGGGTAGGGTTCGTCGAAGTCCGGGAGACATTCCAAGAAAACTTTGGCAAGGATCTCTGTTGGAAAGGTATCCATCCGGACAGGAGAGAGCAGCAGAGCAGAGCACGGGGGGGAGTGAAAGGAGAGAAACGCAAGCAAGACTTTATGACAGGTTGGTTGTTTGCGGTGGACAGAAAATCGATGATTATCAGCGAACAAGCCCTCCACTGGTCGGTTTGTGGCGCCGAAACTTGAAGGAAGCTCACGGTCGTTCGGGGCTCAATCTGGAAGCTCGAAGTTTCGTTTTGTGAAGTGAGGCGTGTTTCGAGATCCAGCAGAACCACCAGGGACTGGGGCTGGTCACCGCTGGTGGAATCAGTCCAACTCACGAAGGAATGTCGTCTGATGTTTGTGCGTTGTTTGGTGGCCAGTGTCAAACTCCGAACTTTCCCTACCAGCAACCCCCCATTCAGCTCCCATTACGCTTAGCCTTGAATGCGGGCTTTGTTTCCGGAAAATCTAACAGGGTTGAACGCCGGAGGTCTGTCCATACCTTGGGTCTGGACTGTTTTGGTATGTGGGTCGTTCCCGTTGTTGGCAAACAGAAGCAACTGCCAGGATCGAACTCGATTTGACGGCTGGCTTCTTACTCCTCAACGCCGAGTTACAGGGACTCGTCATGGACGGTGCGTCGTGATTCTCTGGAAGGGGCTATATTTTCCTGAAATCTCATCCAGATGGACCCGACTTAAGCTCTCTGTATCACCCTCAGGATACGGAGCTTGCTATCACCAAGCGCGAAAAGGCCGATTGCAGCCAACAGCTCGCAGAGATTCAGGAACAAATCCGTCGCTTGCAGCTGAGGGAAGAGTCATTGAAAACGCAAATATCTCGCTACGATCTCGTTTTGGCACCTTTTCGACGTTTGCCGGACGACTTGCTCTGGGAGATCTTCACGCAATGTCTCCCACCGGAGAAGGAAATCCCGCTGAGGCTAACCCGGTCGCAAATACCTCTTCTACTGATGCACGTTTGTCGGAGATGGCGGATGGCTGCAATGGCTTGCTCTAGTCTCTGGAAATACATCCGCGTCTCAGTATGCGAGAACACAAGAGAAGGTGCTGAGAGGATGCGGCATATGGCGGAACTTCTCTCAAAATCGGCGACCCATCCGTCCTTCGATCTTCGCATTACCTGGCCAGGAGCATCGAGTCGTTTTCTCAGTAGCGATTTCTTTGCTCGTGTGGGTCAATATGTGACTGGATTAGGCTTGTGCTTAATTCCGATAGTGACCCTCACCTCTCTGCCTCCCGGCTCATTCCCCCGCCTCGAACGACTCGACATCTCATGCTCATGGGACAGGAGGGAACAAGGAAGAGAGTTGAATCTTATTCAGGCATTCAATGGATCAAGTCGTTTACGCCAGGTGGCGCTCAGTGGCTGGTTTTCGGAAGGGAAGGCCGACTTTGGTGGCATCCGTATCGCCCTACCCTGGTACCAACTCACCCACGTCTATAACCGAAGCCACCACAGCAAATTGAAGGGGTTGCAATACTATTTCATACATCACCTTCCCCAGTCCACCAACCTTCGTTACTTGCGATTCACCGTGCCTGCGGACGACGGTATCGAGCCCTGGGCTCAGTTTCCAACGATCAGCCTGCCCAACCTGCAAGGACTTTGCATGTCATTTAGGGATTCGTATGAAAATGAACCCCTTCGATTCCTACGCAGGCTGCACTTCCCGAATCTCAAATTTTTGCGTCTGGAGGGAGGGGAGTGTGAGCCGGAGATCCCTGGAGAATACGACGAGTTGCAGACGATGATGCGCTCGCTCGGTAGACTCGTGCACCTCTCCCTTCAATTCGACGATATGTCGCTTCTGAAGTTCAAAAGCATTCTCGAAGGCGCACCAAATGTCGAGATCCTCGACTTGAACCTTGACTTGTATGCAAGTCACGATCATCCGTTGGAACCACTGGAATGGGCATCGGGGTCGGACGCCACACTGCTTCCTCGATTACATTCACTTGTCTTACGCCCGTGGACGGTGTGGAACCGAGCGAAGGCCATGATCCATTTGGATCGTGTGATACGCTCTCGGATGAATCGCACCTTGCCGGAGGAGCGTCTCGGAAAGGTGGTTGTTTACACGGAAAACCCCGGGGTGGATCGGGACGTAGGACGATTGTGTGTTGAGTATGGGTCATTGGATTTTATGGAGCACCTGACGGAGGGCGATGGCGATAATGCTTGGATGAAAGATGACCCTTTTTTGCATGATTGGTATGAAGTTCATAATCAAATGAACCCCCATATCTTTCTAGATGCCAACCGTTAGTTACGTTGCCATTAAATCATTGAATCAAACACGATCCTCTTGAGCAGTTCCATTGTGACCTCTGAGACTCATTAAGAAAATAGAGAGCAATGAGGTGATTGAAGAGTGAAATAGCGAAAGTTTCCAATCTTGTCGCAACAAGTAGACGAAAGAGAAGTGAAACTAGCAAAGAGAGAAAAGGGAGGTGCACGTGCGATCTATGCCTTGGCCTCAAGGGGCAGAAAGAGCAAAAGGTAGTGAACAAAAAGGGGTGCTGAAATAGTTTCAAATTTTTTCTGAAATTCTGTGAGATTCCCTAGTCCCCCACCCGAACTCTACTTGGCAGGCATATTCGCGCCAACACACTCCTGCGAGGAGATCGTTGTATGAAAATTATCTCTCAATGTTATTTGCCCTTTCGTCCGTCTGCATGAAGTTTCCGGAAATTCAATCAATCTTCAACAAGTAATACTACACGCACAAGTCTCCCTATATGACACGCTCACTGGCATCTACCAGGCCTTTTTTTTTGCCGGCTGTAGTCCGTACAAAACCTTTTGAGCCTCTCGATGCAGACGCATTCGGAACAGCGAATAGCGGCAACGCCATTTGAAATATCTGATTTCCTTTGATATGATAAATAATGCAAAGTGTATACTACACGTTCAGCAAGACTCCGTATCATTTCCTGTTTCTTCCCTCCATTCTCCATCGTCTCGAATTCAACGCTTCAAGCCATTAATCAAGTCGAATGGCCTTTTTTTTCATTGCGGATACTAGAAGGGGCACACCAAGTCAGGCTGGAGGTTTCGGCAACTGTGATAATACAAATTTTCATGTTTTCATTTTGTTAGGCCAGCGAAAAGAAAGGCAGCACGTACACTCCACCGATTCCAGGTCGAATAGGACCGCAGCATGTGTATCCGGTTGGGCAAACCTCCTGTTCGTTCATTTGTGTTCGAGTCACCCAATTAAGGTTGACGAGGGGGAAGGTAAGAGATCAGTGAGTTGAGAGATAGCTCGAGAGACTCAGTTGTGTCGAAGGGTAAATACCTTCGCCTCGTTGGCACCTACATATTCACCAACCATGATTAATCACGGTCCAAAATGACGTCTCGAAAGGAGAGTCTACGCACATGCATACACAGGTTCCTCTTCCGAAGGAGGAGGAGGAGGGGTGTCCCCAGTGGGTGCGGCAGATACCTGCAACACGACGAAGACAAGGGTAACGAGGGCCGGGAGAGTGAACTTCATATTTGTGCTCGAGTGTTCGAGGTAGACGCGCTAGTGGATGAAGAGGATGGCTTGGAGTACTATCCACCCTCGTAGAAGTTATGCCGCCTTATATAGCCTACTGCCTCCCCCCCACTTCCCGCCGGACAAGTGGGTTGCTCCATCATCCCATCCCCGAAACTTTCTGTCAAACTCCACAACGTGGCGCAAGCATCGTCAGCCCAGGTTCGCATCTAGAAGACTGAACGGGTGGGAACGCAGAAGAAGGTCAGAATGTCTTGGTATGCGTCACATTACCTTCAACCTTCCGGATATCCAAAAGAATCTGGGAAGGAGTGTCTAGGAAGTCGATGTACCCATGATAGTATTTATCCGCCGGAACATACTACGCCTTCCACCTTCTTCCCGGAATACATTGAGTTATTTCATGGAGGATAGAACTGAATTAGATCGTGGACACCGTGAGCAGCAGGGCACGTCGACAGAAGCATGGTGTCCATCTGCATAGTTTAGGTTGGGCTCGGACATTTGAAATTCACGGCACCGTCGTAAAATCCGAGGGAAGTTTATACTGACGTTGCAACCAACTTCTGACAAGTCCTTGGCTACCCATCTTGAAATCTTGAAGCAACAAATCCCCAAGGTACCGGCGGTGTCGTCAGGTCAAGGCACAGAACCTCAGGCACACACCCCCCATCTCTTGAGCCGTTCTCAACGTAAATCCATGATTGACACTTTTATGTCGGCGGCCTGAACTGTCCCTGGCCCTGACGATGACAATCCACCTCGATGAATCAACGGATATTCATTCCACCGAACCTACCCACGGACCCGACCAACGCGCTCCCAGCTCGGATATAACACGCATCGACCACAAGCCTAAGACCGTGGTTACTCCAAGACATCCGAGCCGTTCCAAGAGCCGAGCCTCAGCGCTTAACGCTCAGCAAGGATTAATTGAAGAGCTTGAAGGACGTTATAGTTGCATGGTATTCGGATAAACCCCAGGCTACTGTGATTTCGACAAGGTTTGATCTACCTTTTCCGAGCAGTCCTACTCCCGCTCAGTCGGCGGCGAGTCGAGTCGAGTCGAGGCATTGAGAGATGACACAAGTAAAAATACCAAGAATCAATCGGAGGAGATAAGATGAATGCAAGTAGGTATCGACGTGGAGTAGCGTAGACTAGACTCGGCAGAGAGTGACAGCATAGGTTAACAGTTAATGGAACATGTACAAGGAACATACGAACGACGAATAAAACATGATTGAGGTCATAGTCCGATACGGCGTAGAAAGATGCACTACGAGTTCGTCTTTGAAACCTTTTTCGCAGTTCCGATTTGCGTATTGTTAACCTGGCGAAAGGATATAGTCATCAGAAGGTGGGATAAGGCAAAGAAAAAGGAGAAGACGAACCTTGGTAGCAAACCTCAAACTCGTCAAACTCTCACTCAAGTGCGCAGCAAGCGGTGAAAGGTTAAGCACCATCTGAAAATGAGCCGTAAATCGTCAGCCACCATCGGGAGGAAGACGAGAGAAACACATACCAGCGTCTTCGAACTCCCGCTCAACGAATTTTGCAACAAATACGTCAACTTGGAATTCCTATACGGAATATGCCCACTCCCAATACCGCCCGAGCCCCTCTCACCCAGCGCAGCAATAACATCCCCAAGCGCACTCAAACTCTTATTAATACTCTGCGTCTCCTTCACCCTCTCCTTCTCCGTTACACCCGGCCCGAAGGAGACATTGAGCCGTTCAGATCCGGCGAGGTCGACGAGGTTGAGGCAGCCTTCGCAGGTCTCGCCTGTACCTGCTATCACTTCGCTCCCCTCAGCCTCGGCGTTCGACGGTGACGACCCAGTCCCAACCATCATCCCGGATATCCTCAGCGTAAACACTGAATGACTCCTACTACTCCGCTCGTTCATAAGCGTAGCAGCTACGCTTCTCCGCTTCTGCGCCCGCGCCAGTAGCAGCTTCACTTGAGATGGGGAGGTGAGAGGTACGACTGTCAAGTCGGTTACGGTCGTCCGACTGGTTTTGGGGTCATGTTTGATTTCATGCTTCTTTGAGGGATCAGAAGAGGTAGAGGTGGAGAGGAGGTCGTGGATGCTTTCGTTGTACTAGATAGGTGAGAGAGTGGGTTAGATCAGGGAGGACAGGAACAGGAACATGGGAGAGAGACGTACGATTTCGAGGAACTGTCCCTCGATCTTGTACTCCCACCCTTTACTCCTCATCTCCTCTGCAACGCGGAACACCTGTTCAACAGCTCGGGGAATCATACCGGCAGTCGAGTCAGTCTGTACGATACGTCAGTAAATCATTGATCACAGTTCGTTCGAAAAACCACGCCATTGAAAGCAAACGGTAGATGTGAAGAAATATAATCCGGAAAAAGAAAGCGAGAAACAAAACAAATCGATACTCACATTTCCTCCCTCCATAGTAAACGACTTTCCACTCCCAGTCTGCCCATACGCAAAAATACACACATTATATCCGTCTATACAACTCTGCGCCAACTGCGAGATCTCTTCGAACACTTCAGATTGGGTGCTGGCGGGTTCAAAGACCTAGAAATGAGGGTATTAGCACGAGGGAGGAATGAAGACGGGAACAATGAGGAACAACAAACGCACCCTATCAAACCCGAAACTATACACCTCCTTCCTCTCATTCCCCATCGCACTCTCACTACTCGAGTACAGCACAATCTCCTTATGATCCCTCTTATCCGGGAAGGCCATATTCGCTTTCATCTCCTCCTTGATCGTCTCCAACTCTTCTTCCCCTTCCACCTCCTCGATCGACGCTGTTGAAGGTAAATCCGAGGACAGGACAGGCCGGACGCGGCAGAACACCCGGATGTTTCCTTTCAGCTCGAGGACCATGTTGTGTAGCTTGCGACGAATCGTTTCGGATTCGAACACCTCCTTCTTCATCTGCACCACCCTCTTCTCCTTCTCCTCCACCTCGAGTTTCATCTCTCGAACCTCTTCATCCCGCTTCTCCAGTTCCCTCTGGAGGTTCGAGAGCTGGGCTTTGAGGGCAGCGTTCTCCGCCGTCAACGTGAGATGAGTCTGGGCCTGGGTATGGAGTGTAGATCGTAGGTGTTCGGTCGTCGAGCGTTCCCGGTCCAAATCGCCTCGAGTAACGCGTAAATCCTCCGCACTCTCCCTAGCCTCTCGCTCCCGTCTCCGCAGCTCAATCTCGAGTTCCATAACCTCAGTCTTGTGCTTCTTGCGCATCTCGTCGAGCTCGTCCGCGTACGTGATCAACTCTCTTCTATGATTTAGCTCGAGAGACTTGGCTTCCGTCAACTGTTTCGATAACGCGACTTGGTGCGATTGGAGTTCGGTGAGCTTCGAGCGTTCGGAAGCCATTTCTTGTGCGAGGCGTGCAGAGTCGGCTTGGCGCGCTGCTTCGAGGGAGGCGAGTTGTTCTTGGATCGTGGTTAGTTTGTCGGCGGGTTTGGTGGGGCGGGCTGAGGATGAAGATGAGGAGGCGGTGGAGCGGAGGGTGCGTCCTACACCTCGGGTGGTGGTGGCAGCAGAGGTAGATGGGGGTTTGCGGGCTGTGGTTACGGGGACGCGTACCGGGCCTGACCTCCCCCCAGAGGAAGAGGGAGGTGGTGCACTGGTACCCCTCGTGGTACTCTTTGACAGGGTAAGAGGGGGTCGGGAGGTAGATAGAGCAGATTTAGGCAGGCCTTTGCCGAAGTTGCTGCTCGAAAGCGTGGGGACCTTGGTGCCTCCCTTGTCACTGGAGCCGCTGGAGTTGAGGTTGGGTGCGGTTTTGGAAGGACCTAGGGGCCCTTTACCCTTGGTAGCAGCAGAGGTGGAGACGGTACGTGCGCGTGTAGGCCTCGACGACCCTGCACCTCCTATCGCAGCCACCTTCCTAGGTCTCTCTGCACCTAGTTCCGTAAGCTTATCTTGAGCTTCAGAGTAATTGCTATCATCCTTGCTGTTTGTTGAATGAGCCGGGTTGGTGATATTCAGGCTATCGTTCTCGTCATCCTCTTCCTCATCGATGATGTTGGATTTTCGTTTTCGTGTGTTGACGTATGCTGCGGAGGCGAGTGCTGGGGCGAGTTCAGAGGTGAGATGGTGATCTGGGGAGGAACTTCGGAGGCGGGGGAGGCGGGACATATTGTCGGTTCGCTCCCTGGTGGCAGCCTGTGTTCGCTTGAGGCGGAGTCTTGAGGATTGAGGCTTGCGGAGTTTTTCGCGGCGATGGAGAGCAGTCAGAGCACGTCGAGCTCGACGATGACGATGGAGAGCACAACGAGAAAGAGCAAACAAACACGAACCCAACAACGCGTCAAGCACGTGACGGCGTCATGAATGGGCACAGCCACCCGGCAACCTGCTGAGATTCCTTCTCTTGGCGCTGGCACTCATCTCGTTCTTCCAGACGCCATTGACTATGTAGAAGGGGAGGATGAGGGTGTTGACATGGAATATCGTGAGTTAAACACCTGTGTCTGTGGCTTATTGGCTTATGATATGTGCAGAATGGCGTTCGGACGCTCCCTCAGTACCACCCGTACGTGTTTCGGGCGCGTCATTAATTCCTTGCTAACTGATTGGCCAGGTATAACACTTTGAAATCCTTTGACGAGATATTACAATACCTCGAAGCGGATATACTATGTTTTCAAGGTCCGTTTGTCGTCCTCTTCCTGCCAGTTTCCCAACTGACACGCTATGTAATACTTTATTGGAAACACCAGAAATGAAAACCTCCCGCAAACTCCTCACCCGACCCGTAGCCCTCCCGCCCTCCTTCGACTCGTTCTTCTCCTTCCCCACACACAAAACGGGGTACTCGGGCGTCGCTACGTACACTCGAAAGCACGGTCCTTGCTGCGTTCCTCTCAAAGCGGAGGAAGGTCTGACGGGTTTACTTCAGCCCAAACCTACGTTAGGACGTGAAGAGAGAGTGAGCCCTAGCTCGGAAGCTTACCCTCCACCCCCACTTCGCCTCAGTTCTCTCTCTGGTGTTGACGGAGACCCAGAAGAAGATGACGCCGAAATCGATTACAAACTCCTCGACAGCGAAGGCCGCTCTCTAACTCTCGACTTTGGGTTATTCGTCCTCATCAACACCTACTGCCCCAACTCCGACTCTTCTGAAAATCGCGCCTTGTTCAAGAAACAGTACCACGCGCTCCTCTCCTCTCGGATCCACACATTGATACATGAAGAGAAGAGAGAAGTGATTTTGCTTGGGGACTTGAATGCGTGTGTGGGTGTCATAGACCACGTCGAGGGGGAGTTGATCGTTGCAAAGGCTCAGCAGGAGAAAGCGCTGATGAATGCCGAGATGGGAGAGGTGGGAGGAGAAGGCGGAGGAAGAGCCGAACTGGAGGAAGATCTGTTTTTTGCGGGAGAAGGGAGGGCGGCTAGGAGGTGGTTGAGGGATTACTTGATTCCCGACGGCGCCGATGACGGAGTGCAAAGCAAGACAAGAGGAGGCAAAGGAACAGCAGAAATGATAGACATAACGCGTAAATTCTGGCCTGGAAGGAAAGGGATGTATACCTGTAAGTCTCGTCTCCTTCTTCCTTCCTTCCCTGCCCCATTCCCTTTACCCTCCCTCCATCTCTCTCACTTTCACTCCGACTGAACGCTGACCGCTCTCATATCGATAGGCTGGAACACGAAACTCTCAGCCCGCTCCACAAACTATGGCACCCGCATCGACTACATCCTCATCACACCAGGTTTGCTACCCTGGATCAAACACGCCGATACGCAGCCTCATATCAAGGGCAGCGATCACTGTCCTGTGTATGTCGACTTTCACGACGAGATCACGGCCGAAGATGGGAGGAAGATCAGGTTGGAAGAGGTGTTAGGAGCGAAGAAGCCAGCGGGCGCGACTATGGAGAAAGAAGGAGAGGAAGAGGAGCTGCCACCCCCGCGTATCGCAGCCCGATTCTGGGAAGAGTTCTCCGGGAAGCAGACCTCCTTACAGCAGTTCTTCGGTGCTGGTGCTAAGAAGAAGGAAAAGGCGGGCAGCTCGTCGGGTAGCGCGACTCCTGCACCTATACCTACCACGGCCCCGCCTGCTGCTACTGTTCCTACCCCCACTCCAGCACCCGTACCCGAATCCGACTTCTTTGGTACACCTACTAGTTCTCCTACCCCAACGCCAGCTGAAAACTTTGTTGAGGCGGACACAACGGAAGAAGGCTCCTCGACGACCCCGACTCCGACTCCTACAGTCTTAAAAGCATCCACTTCAACGCCGACATCGACGTTGGCGAAACGCAAACTCACAGCACCCGAACCCGTCGCTTCCTCCTCGAAAAAAGCGAAGAAAGTGGAGAACGACAAGAAGAAGGGTCAACAGAGCATTGCTAGTTTCTTTGGCGGCAAGACTTCGCAGCCCAAAGGCAAATCGTCTTCGTCGTCCTCAAAGTCAACACCGTCGAAGGGTACCAAGAACGGACCCGCGGCCAAGATGGACATGGAAGACGAAATGGTAGATGTTGACATGGAGGCGGATCTAGACGAAGACTACAAACTCGCTCTTCAACTCTCTCAACAACAGGACGGTGACGACGACGACGATGGTGGCACGATGTCTCTCCCCACGTCCTCGCAAGCGACGAAAGGAAAGGATAGCAAGAGCAGCAAGGACGCGTGGACGAGCCTCCTTGCGCCCACCCAAGCTCCACGGTGTAGAGTGCATAATGAGGTAGCGAAGGAGCATACGGTGAATAAGCCTGGCCCGAATAAAGGGAAGAGGTTTTTTATATGTTCGAGGTGAGCTTCGCATGTTCTTCTGCTAAACTCTTCGTCGTTTCCTTGGTCTCTTTCAGCTTCTTCCATCATCTATCATCACCTTTCTCGTTTATCACGCATCACCATCTTTCTCTTTCCCGTTGAGAACGCGACGCTGACTTAACCCGCTCTACCCAGACCCATAGGCCCCGGCTACGACATGGGCAAATCCGAACGACCACGCGAACATGTCGACCCTCAATATAGATGCGACTTTTTCAAATGGTCGAGTGATGCTAGGAAGGAGATGATGGCCGCGGGAAAGGGGAACAAGGGAAAGCAATAGAGTACTTCGGTGGATTGAGTTGTTATCTTCTTGGAATGGAAAAGGTGTACATATAAACTGATAGATACTCTTGGTGTCTTGCCTTAAGGTATGTAAATTGCTACAGTCGGTGACTCTTTTGCGGTATCGCGGAGCTGACAGTCGCGCCCACAGGCAAGCAGATGCACAGAACGTTCGATCCGACCATGGACTGGTAAGATCGATCGTGTTGAAGCAGCGGGCGGTTTTGGTTTGGCTAGTTGGCTGACTGGGTGGCTGACTCTCTGGCTGACTGCCGGGCGAGGTTAAAATCCTCGAAAAGAGCCGTTGCCCTCCTTCGAATTCTTCAGCATCCCTCTCTCTTCCTTCTTGCCCCGCCCTTCGAATTTTCGCCCTCAGAAGACCCCATCTCGTATTCGATCGCCCTTCTCAGGAACCTTGTTGACAGGCGCCCTCGTCCCTCTTTGCGCGCGGGCGGCGTTGTCCGTTGGCAACACCTGCACCGTAGTGCACGCTCGGCCTCCAGGATCGTCTATCACCTCACTCAGTGCCCTCGCAGGCGCACAACGCCGACTCTTTCATCGATCGCCCAGTTCCCAAGCACCGCCAATACCCCACCTCACCACTTGTCATCCTCTTGCTAGAAATGAACGTCGAGAAGTTCACCCAAACTCGTACCTTCAAGCGCCGTTATCCAAAATGGATGATAGGAAAACCATTACTCTTCGCCTCCAGTGCCCTCGCGTCGCTTGGAGATGCAATGTTTGGGTACAGCCAGGGAGCGATCGCGGCTAACCAAGTCCAGCCGTCGTTCATTCAGCGGATGTATGGCGGTCCGTTGTTGACTTTGCAGGAAGTGCAGAGGGGCGAGACGGGGGTTAATCCGTCGTTACAAGGTCAGCCCTCCTTTTCGCTCAAAGAACGAGAATTTATTGCTGACGATACATAACCATAACGCCTTGGATGTGCATTCTACAGCCATCGTAGTCGCATGCCTCAACCTCACCGCCCTACTCTCCTCGTTCTTCGCAGCATACGTCTGCGACTCACTCGGACGACGCATGTCCGTTCGCGTGGGAGCCGTCATCTACTTCTGCGCCTCCCTCATCCAAATCTTCATGCCCAACCTCGCCACACTCATCGCCGGACGGTGCATCCAAGGTCTCGCCGTCGGCATGCTCTCCATGACCGTGCCCATCCTCCAATGCGAGATCGCCCCGGGACACGGCAGGGGCCTGTTCGTCTCCATCGAGTATTTCTTCCTCAACTCCGGGTACGCGTTATCTGCGTGGGTGGGGTACGGGTTCTTCTTTGCGATGCCGAGCGAGATCAGCTGGAGGGGGCCTTACATCGTCCAAGCGGCGCTCGCGATCATCCTATTCGTCTGGACGTTCTACCTCCCTGAAACCCCTCGATGGCTCGTGCAGCATGGGTATAGGGAAGAGGCGTTGCAGGGGCTGGCGGATCTGCATGGAAATGGAGACCCGAGCGACCCGCATATCGTCAAGCAGTTTGTGGAGATTGAGAGGACGATTAATGTGGAGAAGGCGTTGGGCGAGGTGGGGTGGATGGAGCTTTTTAAGCAGTATCCGAGGAGGTCGTTGGTTGGGATAACCTGCCAATCGTTTGCGCAGAGTAATGGGATCAACGTTATACTTTATTACCTCCCCGAGAACCTCACACGTGCTGGGTTCAGTATCCAGAAGAGCTTGTTATACGCCGGCGCCTGTGCACTCGTTTATTGTGCGGGTACGCTTCCGACTATGGTTTGGATTGATAAGTGGGGGAGGAGGAAGTTCCTTTTGGGCGGAAGTCTTGGGTTGGCGGCGGCGTTGGCGGTTGTGGGTGCGTTGCAGTTCCGTGTGGATGGGTTGCCTCAGGGAGAAGCGAGGGTGCCGACTGCTAATGGGTTTTTTGCGTTTGTGTGCATCTACCTGTTCATCTTTGGCGCATCGTAAGTCTCTCGCCTTTTTAGTACCTACATTTGACTGACGTTTTCATTCATTTTCTAGATGGGGTCCTGCACCATGGCTCCTTGGTGCCGAGATTTTCCCCGTACGCGCTAGAGCTAAAGGCATGGCACTCTCCACTTCGGTCAACTGGACCTCCAACTTTCTCATGGCGTTCCTCACTCCCATCTTGTTCAACGCTATCCACGGTGGATTCTGGTTTATCCTCATGGGTTCTTGTTTGACGAGTTTTGCTGTGGTGTGGTATATGTATCCCGAGACGAGCGGGAAGACCCTCGAGGAGCTTGGGGAGGTCTTCGGGGATCAGGAGACGACTTCATCGCCGTTCAAGGATGCTGTTCAGACTGTTCGACTTGACGGATCTGGTGGGCCTGATGGTGGCGCTGGAGAGGCACTCCTTGTGTCGGGTGACGCGGTGATTTTGGAGCCGAGAGCGCTTTTGGACGTTGCGAGAGCTTTGGCTCCGGCTTCTGAAGTCACTTTGGCCGGTAGTCAGAAGGACAAGGATAAGGATGGGAGTTCATCGCTTTCGAAGGTTGGTAGTAGGGAGGAGAGGGCGAGTCAAGTTAGTAAGGAGGTTTGAGCATCGACGAGAATTCGTTGTATCAACTTTCATTTTCTTATTCTTTTCTTGGACATTAGATACCCCCGCATGTCTTTCCTCGGACGCGCAGATATATTTCTAGATATCGTAGTAATTAGATACTGTACCATTCGCCGAGAAACTTCAATTCCAGCCCTTTAAGTTAGTGTCAGAGTGTTGAGCAGCTCATAAAGTGTACCGGAAAAAAGGGGGGAACAAACATGTACAAATACCGCCAGCTTTTGTGGCACCCCCACAGAATTTCTGTTGTCATTAAATATTGTCTTGTCTGTTATTTGGGCTTGCACGCTTCTCTTACCCTATCCCCTCGCTGTCTTGAAGTCTCACTCCTGCTCTTCTGTCTGGATGGATGCCCTCCCAACCGAGATTCTCCCCAAGGTTTTCTCGGAATGTCTGCCAGACTTCGACGAACCCTATCCCCCGGTTTCGACCTCAGTTCCGCCCATGCTCTTTACGATCATCAATAAGCGGTGGAAGGAGGTCGCCTGCAGTTATCCACACTTATGGACACGCATCCACATCAAGATCCAGGTCACAGCAGACCTGTTGCATACTGCCCGCCCCACAGTTAGATGGAAGCGATTCCAGCGCAAGGGAGGAGAAATTTCAAGGTGGTTCGAAAGGAGCGCCGGACGCAAAGTCTCTGTATCGTTCGAGATCGTCAATCACGGTCTAGAGAGCATATCATTCTTCCTCAGGAATAAAATCTTTGGCGAGTTGATGCTCCCCATGCTCGATTCCATTTGTGCCTATTCAAAGCAATGGGAACGACTCAAAATGCAAAATGTCGACGAACCATATCGTTCTCGCATTCTCAGCATCCCCGCCGAAGACCTGCCCCGACTCACGCATCTCACTTTCAACGACTACCCGGCAGCATGGTATCGCTATAGGTCCCCCAAGCCTTTTATAAGGTTGAAAGAGAGCGGTGTTATTCGGGCTCCGTTGCTTTCTTATCTCCTCCTGGAGTCTGTGTCGGGGAAAGACCGTTTACAGTACCTCCCTTTGTCCAATTGGGCAAATCTGCAGGAACTTGATTTCTCGAGCGGCTACAATTCCTATATGAACATGGCTTCCGCAAAAACACTCCTACGACGATGTCAAAACTTGGTTTCCCTAACGTTGACAATTCGGGAGGGTGGTCCGCGGCTTGCACACCCATCGCAGGACGTTATCCTTTCCCGACTCAAATACCTAAACCTCCAAGAATCCTGTCGTGACCCGCAAGGCGATCCATTCCTCACACCCTTCCTATCCCTCTTAAGATTACCAGCTCTCACTCAACTCGTCACCACGGCCGCCGTGCAGCCCGGTTGGGGCCAAGAAGCCTCGCTGATGACGCTCATCAAAGCCAACGAATCGACCTTCAGCAAGACCCTTACCAACGTCGAGTTCGAGTACAACTACCTCAACCAAGACGAGCTCAAGGAATGCTTGAAGCTTCTCCCGGCGGCGACGCATATCACGCTGACGGCGGGTTCGATGGATATGAATCGCGAGATGGGATCCATCTACTCCCACCCTCCTCATTTCGCCGTTTTTTGGGACTTGGATGGATTGATTCCCAAGACTATCGATTCAAAGGATGAGAAGCTCACCGTAGACTGCGTCCTACCAAGGCTGGAGCATTTCCACTTCAGCTTGGCGCGAGAGGAAGAATTCGAAGGCGACGAGCTGGTGGACTTTGTGGAGGGACGACTGAAGTACGCTGGCTTTCCGCTTGACTCCGGAGAGCGCCTTGCCAAGTTGAAGTACGTGTATGGGGGGTTTGTCTCTGAGCCGACTATCGACGTGCACGAGGAGCTGGAGGAAAGGGGAGTCGATCTTGACGGGGTTAAGATTGAGCTTGATTACTGGTTGGAGTGCCAGTGCAATTCGATAGATTCTCATTCTACTGAATCTTTATAGAGTAGTTTCCGACAGTTGTGGGGGTGTACTACATATACAAGAAATGCTGTAAGACCGCTATATACATCATGTGGCTTCACAGGAATCGACACATCGTTTTCAAGCCGTGTTCGGCCTTGACATAAAAACCTCTCATATCTACTCCTCGTTCCAGTAGCGCCTGCTCGACATCGACAACTTTGGGCGACACAAATCCCATATAAACCGATTTTAAACGAGGTAGTACGTGACCAGGTATAGAACTCGATCGACCAGCGTACATGAGTCGTCGTTCGATGAATTCTACGAGCTGGCCGTCGTTCAGTTCTCCGTCGAAGCACAACCGGCAATGGAGGTGTTGGAGATTGGGGAGCAGGCATGTTACTTTTTCGGTGACAGTGCAAAGGGCCTTATCCTTTTCAGTCGGCGCTATGGTGTGGGCTGGCTTTGGTATAAGCTCGTGAAAATCCTCGAGCCCCACATAACCTTGAAACGTTTCGGGATAGAAGTCCATCGTCCTCGGCAGGAGCTTCAAATTCGTGATCTGGGGGACCAGCGAAAACAGATACCTCAGCCCACCCGGACTGAAACTCGCATATTCGAAGCTGAGATGGGTCAGAGTTTGACAGATGGTGAATTCGTTCGCCTGAAATAGGGTCACTAATGAGGTTTGGTAGAGGACGCAATTGCGTAGATGTGTTATTCGGAAGACGAGTTCCGAGAGGGAGGGTAATCTGAGGATAGATAGGAGTGGGCCTGTTGAAAATGGCAGATGCACTTCGTGCAGGTCGAGGTACCTGAGACGGGGGAGCACAATTGGGGATTTGGATTCCAACCGGAAAAAAGGGTTGGCGGGGATTCTCAGGGATAGTCGAGTGAGGTTGGGACATTGTCGTAGTAACATTTCCGCCTTTGTTGGGAGTACGGATTCCGGAAGAGAGCAGGAACAAAAGAGCTCCAGCTCTCGTACCTTCTGCCAGGTTTCTCGTGGTATGCCTTCCAGCGGTGGCAATCGTTGCAAAGTTATAGCGGATAGCATCGGCCCTTTCAGGATTCCACTGTCTTGTAACGCGACCGCCGAGTCGTTGTCGGTGTACCCGGTCCCATCTGCG
Organism: Candolleomyces aberdarensis; assembly: GCA_004126415.1. Lineage (NCBI taxonomy): Eukaryota > Fungi > Basidiomycota > Agaricomycetes > Agaricales > Psathyrellaceae > Candolleomyces > Candolleomyces aberdarensis. Next base: position 21,823 of record SDEE01000119.1, on the reverse strand, counting down.
CCTGAATAAATGGGGAAACCGACGTGGAATAGTCGAGGGAGATTTTCAGGGGGGATGCTGAGTATTCGCGACCGATATGGTTCATCGACTTTGAATAGGACGAGCCGCTCCCACTGACCTGAGTAGCTGCATATCGTGTTAACAATCGGCATTAACACCTCCTCAGGAGCCTTCATTCTGACCCCGTCGTAGCTCTCGATCCGAAGGGACAGGGAAATACTGGCCCCAGCGCATCGCTTGAGCCATTGTTTGATCTTCTCCCCTCTGACTCGTATTCGCTCCCGATAGGGCTTGCTTCGAGTAATCAAGGGGTCGTCCCAGTTGGCCTCCAGATCTACGTGGAAGCGGGTCCAGAGTGTCGCAGAACCGTACGCGACCTCTCGCCACCGCTTATTGACTGCGGTGAACAGAAGGGGCGGCTGAGAAGTAGATTCTACAGATGGGTACGGCTCATCTGGATCGGATAGACATTCTCGGAAGATGTTCAGTAGAACGTCAGTGGGGATGTCGTCCATAGAGGTAGCTGGGAGCTTGAGAGAAACGAGGCTGAACGACTCGAAGCTGTTGAACTTTATTGCCAACCTGATCGGGCATAAGCATAGCATTCGGACCGGTTCATATTTCGATGTCAGATCCCCAGGCCCAGGATTCCTCTACTCAATCCCGTGAATTTGCAAATTTTTGATGATTTCCGTGACGCTCCCTGAATACAACTTCGGCTTGACATGAGACCTCGTTTGAGAGTATTTGGAAACGCGCACATAACGATATAATTTTATTTTTTAGAGCAAAGAAATTCCGAAAACGTGGCTAAGTTGCAGCCTCCATTCGAGCTGGAGAAGGATATCCATCAGAGGAAAGAGAGAAGAGTAAAGACGGAGAAAGGAAGCAGCCGTATAGACCCCAGCATATGTTCTGTCACCACCCTGACACGGACGGTGCCAGTTGACGATAGCGCACGCCCAAACGTTCGACCGCCCATAATCCGCGCCACCACAACAGACATGTTTGATATCGACATGTCCAATCTGAGTCGAGGCCGGCAGACTCCCAGAGCGAAACAAGACCCTCCCAACAATACCCTGAATTCTACTATCCCCAGACACTGGCTCATTCCCCGACTTTCAAGTTGTACTCCGCAGGCTCACCATCGCCCTTCCACGACATAACTCCTCATCGTCACGGTCATCGCCTCCATACGAAAATGAACGTAAGTCATATACGCAGCGGGCGCCCAAAAGCAAGTGTTAGGTACACCTCGTTGCTCAATCATCTCCGTGAGTGACGGCGAGAACATATCAGTGAACGGACGACCAATAGGCGAGTGAATTGACGAATGCGGTGGTGATGATTCGCGAAAAGGTCGCTTGCACTAGCAATGCTTGTCTTCACCAGCCTGTGGTCCCACTGCCGGACGTCGGTCGACTAATACTCTGCCAAAGATCGCTACGATCGCGTGCAGCGAGACGGGGAGGGAAGGGGTGGCGGAGGACTGTATTCTCGTCGCGCACTCCGGATAGCATTTCGCACGTCTGTCCGTCTGCTCTGTATAGTCCGCTTCGAATAACCTCAGCCTCCATTCACCCGCTCTCCCTCCGATNGAGCAAGCTCGAAGTCCCATCCTATCCCGCTTCACCCTCACCCCTCACCCTGGTCCAGCTCCTCATCCAACCCATACTCCACACACCAAGCCCACACCAACTGCAAGCCCGACCACAACACCCATCCTCCCTCCACAGAATGAACTCCTCCCGGACACAGCAGCGTTCCCCGTCGCCCCAGGCACAGCTCCCGTGCCCGTCCTAGAAGGAGTAACAGTCGTCGTCCTCTGCGCCACATTGCTCCCATCATCGTCTTCCCTTCCAGACGTCCCGGAAGAGCCTATGGAACGAGCTGGTGGGCCAGGAGGTATATCCTCAGACGGCACTTCGAATACGCATAGTGCAATGGGGGTGGCTACGGTGCACGGGCCCGAATAGGTTCTCGTAACCGCAGCAGGAGACTGGGGAGAAGGCGGTAGAGTCGTAGCGTAGACGATGAACACTCCTTCTGGGGCTGTTTGGACTAGTGTAGCTTCATGTACCAGAATTCAAAGGATTGAAATAGAATAGAATCAGTATTGAGAAGTAGTTGGGGTAGAGGAAGAGGAAGAACTCACCAGCCCCCCCACTTTCATCTAATCCCCAAAACGTCCGGACCTCGTCGCCAGATCCGACCACCCCGAGATTGGTAGCGCTGACTGGTCCGTCGTCGGACCATGAGAACGGGAGGTAGACGGATACTTGAGCTTGACATGGAGCTAGTGGGTGGGGAGTGGGGAGATGGTTAGCAAGCAGTTCGGCGCTCGTTCGCTCTGGAGGTCGGTCATATTATTACCTGGTGAAAAGAACAGTCCTAGGAGGAAGAAAAGCCATAACGCGCCCAAGTTTAGCAGAGCTCTGGAGGTCATCGTAGGGGTCGGACTCATAGGGCAATGCTCCAGTCAGCAAGGAAGGCGAGGAGATCCCTTGTTCAAGCGCCGCCTCACCCGTTCAGCATGCCTCGGCGATGAAGATGACAACATAGACCTTGACATTCGGAAGGCTTGGCAAGCGGGGGCGGTGCCTGAGCCGAGTTAGGAAGGTCATTCTCATCTGTCCCGTTTTTCGCTTGTTCGGGCCTTTGACCGAAACATCCCTTTCCCGATAAATCCGTGCACCTCCAAATCGCGGTCACGTCGACATCGAAACGTTGGGCAGCCTGGTCTAACCATCGTTGAATCAAAAGACAAGGAAACGTCTTGGGAGATACAATTATAGCATTCGCGTTTCTAAACCCCATTCTCTACTCTCCTCGTCATCCTTTCGAGTCCAATCTACGAGCGATAGTCTCCATTGATACTAACATATTCCTGCGACGAATTCATCAGCTCTTTTCCCAACTTAAAAAAGGGAACTTGAACTCACATAACTAAAATCACAAGTCCAATACTGCGCCTCCCCATCTCCCAATCCACCCAAATCGACCAAAAGCTCGAAATCCTCTTGTGTCATAATCTCCTTTGCCCTATCTTCATCTACATTCTCGGGCTCGCCGTTGACGAGGACAGGCAGGGGAGCGGTTCCGTCTGCAGGAACGATAGTGACGCTGACCTTCGTTGGGTCGATGACGGTGGGTTCCCCGGTGGTTAAGGAGGGCGAGAGCGGGACGGAGCCTGTGGCTGCGAGGATTCGGCCCCAGCTATCAAACAAGCGAAAAGGATGATTAGTTGTGGACCCCTAAGCACTAAATAGAAACTCACTTTGCATCTTCACCATAAAGCGCAGTCTTGACCAAAGCCGAAGTCGATATCCTCGAAGCAACACTATGCGCATCCTTGTAACTCGGCGCACCCTTGACCGTAACCGTAACAAACTTTGTAGCACCCTCTCCGTCCCTAACCACCAACTTGGCTAGGTCCGCTGCGAAATCCGTCAACTCTTTCTTGAAAACTTCATATCTCTCTGGGTCTGTTTCTTCATCTATAGGAACGGAGTTTTGGGGTGCAGCAGCGCCGTTGGCGAGGAGGTAAATGGAATCGTTGGTGGACATCTCCCCGTCTACGCTGATAGAGTTGAAACTCCTGTCAACGGCGTACATGAGGGCGGATTGGAGACTTCGAGGGGTGACAGCTGCGTCGGTCATGATGCATCCTAGGAGCGTAGCATGGAGTTGCTTTGGTGTAGAGAATGAGGTACTGGCAGGTCCCATGTCAGGATGTATCATCCCGGCACCCTTATCCATCCCTGCTAACCGATACTCCACACCCCCGACTGTGAACACCCGTGAACGCAGTTTGGGGAAGGTGTCGGTGGTCATGAAAGCTTTGGCTGCACGTTCCCAAGCCGAAAAATCTGAAGATAGCGTGCTTTTGGAGGCTTGGATGCCCGAGAGAATTTTGGATATGGGGAGTGTCTGGCCGATGACGCCTGTCGACATGACGAGAGTTTCGTGTTCAAACTTCTTGCCACCCTCTGTCGATGCCGAAGCAGGGAGCAAAGCATCCGTCTCCCTAACCATAGCCCACGCATCCTCCATACCCTGCTTGCCCGTAACAGCATTCGCACATCCACTATTCACGACCACACCCCTCACATACCCCCCGTTCCTCTTTAATATATCATTCGAAACCAACACAGGGGCGGCCTTGAACGCATTTCGGGTAAAACACGCTGCAGCTGCTGTGGGCTTGCCGTCTGGTGGTGTGGAGAGGATAACAGCAACGTCGAGCTTTTCCGCGACTTTTTTGACCCCTGCGTGTAGACCGGTGAGAACATAGCCCTTGGGGAAGGTAGATGAGGGCTGGGGGAAGTGGAGGTGCCCTTTTGGTGGGGAGGGTCGTTGAGTGAAGGTTGATGCGAGTCGTTTGACGACGTGGGAAGACGACATTTTTGCTCTTGCTGAGAAGAAGGACGACTCAGGGAGTCGGAGAGCAGCAATCCCAGAGAGACGGTGCAGGGATGACTCGAGGAGTAGAGAGAGAGGGAGGGGAGGGAAGAGTGATAAAATTGATGGCGTACGTACAGAACCGACCATGATGCCATGATCGCTATTTGTAGGAAACTAGATTCCCCGATAGCTTCGAGGCGCCCGAATTGCTATTGGATTCACTGCTCTATTATTGCGATGCTTCATTTGATTACTGTAAATTTATAGCTCAGGCTGTTGAGTCGAACAGCGGAGAAGGAGAGAACCTGGCTATACTTGTCATTGCCGTATTGGAAGAAGTTCGAGAGACCCTGTCGTCGTTCCAGGTGCTATCGGGCTTATCGGACGGCTTTTCCGAGTGCATGCTCGGACCGTCTTGGTCGGAGATTCATCTGAGAATGGATCCATCATTTGGCAAAGCGGCAAGATTGTCCTCCTTCAAGTCAAGTCCCTAATTGATCACCGCTCACGAAGGGACCTAGTCGCATGTCAAGTAATCCTAGAATGACCTTTCTTCCCTTACTATCGAACCCTCTCAGCCTCAATAATGCCTGCGACGCACGGCTACCGAGATCCTCATCAACATCCTTGAAACATACCTCGCAACCAACGACGAAATACCTCGGATTTCCACCGCAGTCAGCAAGAAATGGGCCACATGGCAGGAAGCTACGTACAGTACACTCACTTGGAGTCTTCCGGTTTCTCAAGTCTTGAGGCCTCTGATGTCATCAATCTGCGCTGCCATAATAGGTGGCGGATATGGGCTTGGCTACGAGAAATGCCCGTTCACTGCCGTTCGATTATCTACCTCGTTCTTTGTGACTTGCTCAGTAGGTCAGGCGGAAATCGTGACGTCAAATAGCAAGAAATAGACGGCAGGTGTGTCACGTAGGCCTCAGAACGACACACCAACTAGCACTACCCTCCAAACGGTATGCACGGCGAGAGACTCGGAGGAGTGGCAGACGATCAACCAGGCGATACAGTAGATTGCGCCAAAGAGCAATGCGACGATTGGGACAATGGTGAGGATGCTGGCGAAGAAAGCAGACGAGATTCGGTAGGCGTGTATATGCGGGTAGACGTTTGCGAGAATCTCTCGACTTTGTTGATGCATGAGGGCGTAAACCACCCTTCCTAGGTCAAATGTCCAACGTCCAAGTGCGAACAGTTGAGAAGCACTCTGGCTCACATTACCACTTCCTCTCGAATTCATATTCCTGCGAATTGCTGACCGAGGGTCGGGATATTGCGGGCAAAGAGGTGTTCGTCCAGTGCGAGTGCGTTCGCAGCGGACGCTTCCGTCAGTCCAGGCTTTTCCTATCTTCGAACGCATGGGTCACTGGAAGACGAAGAAGCTCCAAGCCAGCTCCTGCAGAGTCACAGGAACATTGAAAGTGGGCTATCACACAGAGATTGTCCGAGTGAAGGAACGACAAGTCGACCTTCCCAGTTTCAGCTACCAGCTGACTACTTACATCATTGTACTCTTGGCCTGCTACGCACATCGATTTTGTGAAGGTCTCTTTGTTTAATAGATCCGCGGACCTCGCTCCATACTTCTCTATTCATGCTCTTGACCTCGTGGAATGATATTGCTCGAGTTTATGACTTCTCCATCTTCTTCCTTCACATTGGACGTACACACGGACCCGATGAGTAGAAACTCAGCTCCGCTAAAAGCCCGTTGCTCTTCACAAGGGAGGGGTTAAGTACGACCCTCAAGCCTATCTTGAGCTACCCATCATCGATCTAATGAGCGCCAAAGTGGTCTTCTGTCACTTTATATTGCTATTCGTAATGGCCATATGGCCGCCGGTGTTGGCGGTCAGCGATCTTCAAGATAGCATCCTGACTGCCCCTCCGGCGGTTCAGACGCTCAATCCTAGAGGTACGCAACCATCCATCTCACCGGAGTATAATCCGTCAATGAAACATGTTTTCACCGATCCATCAGCTTCAACCACAACCTCGAGCTCGTGCTACTCCCAAGATTACCCTGCGACTTGCAGTGGGTACTGCAACAACTTCAACGGCGCCTACAGCACAACAACAAGAGTCAACGGATGTCCCTTCTGTTGGTGCTTTAACCGACCTCTCGCCCCCACCTGTTCAGCGGTCGTGCCTCAACACTGCGCAACCAGTGCAACTTGTTCGTACACCACGGCGCAGTCATGCACTCTCGAGGGACGATACGTCACCCGATACAACAGTGCGGATCCTGAAGGGTGTCCTAGCTGCCAATGCGAGCTTCCCACATGTTATTTGCTTCCGACTGTCATTCCGTGCCAGAGAACGGGTCCATGCTCGACCGGGACGTGGACGACTGTGCCGTGCGAGTATTGTCCGGTGAGGTGCATCTGCGTGCCGACGTCGACGAAAGCGTTGGAGATGGCGTCTACGGCGGATATCAAAGTAACAGCAGCACCGACGAACTATCCGGCCACCACCACTGTGGGGTAGACGCGGCCTACGTGTTCGGTTAGAGGCAGACTCGGGGAGATATGAAGAGCGAAGATGCTAAAGCGAGGGAAGAGGTTGATGGAAATCTGACATGTAGTGAATTCGAACTGGTGCGTAGCTGTGGTGAAGGATAGTTCTCGGTGGCTACTATGCTGTGTGACTTGCCTATAATTTTTGGTTTCAAGCAGGGTAAAAAATCACATTCATTCGAAAGAAATCAAGAGAATACAGTCCGCTCGCTACCTAGTAATAGAACGCTGATATCCGGAGGAGGCATCGTCACGGTATCCTTGTCCACTATCAGCCCACGACCGCGACACTCCTTCAAGCACCGAGGCTTCAGATAATAGCTAGAGTAACAGGACTAGTCGAATTGGTGTCTTGGCAGCTGGTACTATAGCTCGCCTGGTACGTCCCACGTATCGGACCCTTGATATCGGCGTAGCTTGTCCTTTCCTCTTGAGTCAGAACATCGGCGATGTTGATTCCCCCTGAGACCATTCAATTAAATCAGATTCTTAGACGTCCTATTGAGGTTGTAGAGCAGTGAAGGATCGTAACTCACAGTGGTAGTGTTTGCTGTGCTCCGGGTCGTCAGCAGGCGCACGCTACATTCGGACAAACAGATGGACCGGTTAGTTACTTCAGATGGGACACAGGGGATGAAGTTATAGACGCACCCTCTCAGGGTAGAAGAACCAAACCACCCCTTCAGCAACGACGGGAACCCGTCCCTGGCCGATAGCGCTACACGTCTTCGTCTCAAGCTAGGTGTTTAAGAGGGATGAAATCGCGTCAAGTTAGAGGCACAATGCAAACAGAAGATGTGGGCAGCCGGCTTGGACTCACCGTCATGGCGCACTGGTCCCCAGATTGGTTCTCAAACTCGACGGTGGTCTCCAGCACGTTGCTTGAGGTCGTGCTGAATCTACCCGCCCAGAACGAGTGAATTCCGAAAGTCAGCTTGGTGAATGGGAGATAAAAGAGGGATGTAATACGCACGAACTCGACCTCTCATTTGTGACTTCCGCGGAGACCGTCGTCTCCAATCCCGCGTCGAAGAGGCCTTCGACCGAGAACCCGACATTGAACGACATAGAGACGCCAATGGTGGCAGAGTCTAAGGAAGCGTTGGTAGATGTTAAGGTAAGTAACAGATGCGCAAGGTCAGAGATAAATAAGGGAATACTGTACGTACCAGTCACGGTCCACGAGCCCTGCTGCTCCATCCCTGTCCTCTGAAGGAACTTGACCTTCTGATTCGTCCCATCCACAGTCCCTTTAACTGTATTGTTCAAGGAGCTGCAAGACGGTTGCGCTGCAGTCACATAGCATGAAAATTAGACCAATTTAGGACCTGGAGGTCTATGAGGGAATACACCCACTGGCATACGAAATCTTCACGGCTGCCTCGTTCATACAAGCATTTGCTCGACCATACTCAGGGTGCTGTGTGGCGGATAGCGTCAGTCAAACAAAATGTCACTCGTCATTCGCAACTTCACGGCCGCAGAATCCAACTAGGTTGTTACACTGACCTCTTCAACATTGACATGGGGTTCTCCTTTAGGCCCATACGTATCTTGCGCATATTGAACCAGCTTGGGCCATGCACGGACTACAAGGAACTTACTTAGCCACGGGATATACGAGACTGTTGAAGAAAGACGCGCAGACTCACGCGTTTGAAGTTGTTTAAGCTCAAGTGGATAGCAGGATAACGCAGCGCGTTCTGAGAGAGGGCTTGGGGAAAATGGGCCGGCCTTCGCAACTCCGACGAGCGAGGCGAGGCTAATGAGAGAGAGGGAGACAAGACCGGGGATCTACGCGGTGATTAATGTAAGTACCGACTGCGACAAAGGAAGTGCAGGACTGACCATTTTTGAGCTCGAGAGAAACGGGTTCTGAAGTCGTCGACAAGTCGGACTCGAGGCGAGGTTGACTCGAAAAACTACGTTGTAACTGTATTGAAGAAAAATGGAACGAAAGGACTCCCGAATGGAGCGAATGAAACGAAAGAGAGGGTACAAGGAAGGGAAGGACCTGCTCGACAGGAAGAAACGAAACGATGATTATTTACCGACAGCAATCGAAACCCAGAGCCCTTTATACCATCCAGCCACTCAACGAAGGAGAGCGCTGACTCCATGTTTCCGGGCCCCGGGACGGTGGGCGCCTATGGATTGCCTTACCTGACTGACTGAGCACTCCCGCATAACGTAACGGGAACAAGGACTGCCGTTCACGAATCTGTCAATATCCCTAACGTCCACAAGGTGCATTGAAGTAAAGTCCGTCTGTTGCCAAGGCGAGATGTACAAAACGACTGGCCGGGCGTTTCATGATGGCAGACCGAGGACGTGGGGGGTTTTCTGGGCTGGAGTTGGGCGGTTATCAGTCCGGAGAAGATGAGAAGATCAAATATTTAAGGCTGATAGATTATCGTGTAGAAGGTAGCGAGTGTTGGTAGCTTCTCAACGCTACCCGACGAACGTGTCTATCGAAATGCCAAGGGCATGTTCTCTTGAATGAAGAGTGTCAGTTCGAGGTATGTATGTCACAATTCGAAAAGGGACACCACAATCCATGTGATCAGAAGTGTCACCAGGGTGTAGGGTGTATCTTCAGGCGCTCAGCACCTTTGAAACTACTGATCGTCTCCACATCTTCTCTTCTTCGGTCATGTCGGTTTGAACAAAGGAATGGAATTGTAGCACATGCGTACAGCGGAACAAGCTTGCGGCAAAAAGAGTAGATCATGTCTCCCGATTTTCAGTCTTCTCCAATCCACACAGCTAAAGCAACCCGTTAGCCATCCCAACAGGTAATACCTCGAGCGAAGAGAGACATACCAGGCCCAGGCAGCTCATACGTCGTAATCGTCGGTGCCTCAGGACTATACAAGTCAACATTAAGCCCAGGATCGGACGCCTTATACGCCCCGGGAAAGCTGACAAGGTATTCGTCCGATGGAAGCTTCCCTCCACCTCCTAAGACCTTGAGCTGCGCACATTCCATGTAGAATTGAGGACCGGCCCAATATGCGTGTATGGCGATGAGTTCGTGCTAAGAAATAGGCAATTCGGTGAATGATTCAGCAACGGCGAGCCGAAGTTGATCGACGCACCCTGATTAGGTACTCTCCGTCCGCCAGGGCAGCTGGGATAGTCACAGTATATACACCTGTCTTACTGACGACCCCACTTCCCCAGTCTCCGTCTCTACATGCGGATAGGGGTTGGTCAGGGACGGAGCGGAGCTAAGTAGAAACAACGTACACAAGATTGCCCCTGATCAAACCAACATGGTCGATCTTGAACCACTTCAACTCTCTACTATTCGAATCTGTACAAGACCCGGGGCATCGTGCCATGTACACAGTCGCAGGACCGTAAGGGTGCAACCACAGACTATCAATGGGTGCGGGTCAACGTCCAGTCGGTCCACATTCGAACTCGTGGAAGGACACGTACCCGTAGACCGCAGTGATGTTCGTCCCTGCTTGGATGGCTGCTGACAGCTGTGTTCCTCCTTCCCCCACTGGGCCACCGTCGTTGTTGCAAGACATGGCCTAGAGAAGAGGGTTTACTGAGATCAGATTTCACCAGAACTGGCTGGTGCCTAAAAGAGTGTACCGGGTCTAGTGTGCCGAGTATAGGATCGATCGTATCTAACATCGAGGCTGAGGACATCTCAACTAACATAAAGGTGCAGCATGCTCACGGTAGGGACGAGCAATTGTTGCCTGCCCTTCTGAGGATTCAAAGGCATTGTATCCTGGATACTCAACAGCTGTTTGGTGGAGACGAAGATAACCGAAAGGGTTTTGATGAGCATTGAAGAGAAGCGTACGGTGATCGGAACCGTACCGTCGATAATATAGCTAGTTACCCCACCATGTGCGCGAACCTTGGTCGAAAGCAAGAGAAAAAGAGCTAGGAGCAACAAGACAGAGGTATGCATCAAATTGTTGTGGTGTTAGTCAGGGCGTCGAGAGGCTAATCGTTCCAACGGAGTGGTGGAGGTGAGGATAAACGGCAGAATCGTTTATACCTTGGTACGTGGGCAACGGTTTTAATGAACCATTAGCTACCCGGAGATTATCCCAAGCGTTATCAGCCCATCCTCATCCACGGTCCTGCGAAAAGGACAGGACAGGAACAGCGTCGTCTGGAGAAGCGCGTCGTGGATGATAGTTGAATGTTAAAAAAAGTATCCTCGGCATTATCTTCGGTTGTACCAGAGAGATCACCGATATCTTGGCGAGAAGGCACAGAAGCGTGCTGCGATAGGGCCAACGACATGCAATGGCAATGACAAGATGGGTACACATGCCCGTGTTCGAAAAGGCATTCCTACATGACGCGACCGAGAAAGTTGTCCGTTTTACAGAGAATGGGAAAAGCGGGACATTACTACGCACAAACGATGCCTTCTTTATCCTTCTTCTTTCTACGTAGCTACACCATGCAGCATCCTACAAGCAAGGCAGGCACGTCGAGAGCCAAATCCATCCGTTTCCAATCCGCGTGCTCCGATGGCATTTTCCAACCATCGAGCAGCGATTCGAGAGTCTTTGGATCGTGCTTCAGAAGACCATGCAATCTTAGTGGGAAGCGTCGCCCTCTTCGCGCATTGTCGTCACCGTGCAAGGTTCTCAGGTGAGTGAGTGAAATGTGGTTTGTGTGTTTGGACTGCCAAGCAGCCTCTTTGTAAAGATTGTGCATGCTTGGTCCGAAGGTCTTGCCAAACAGTTGTAACATTGATTGAACTCGTCCCTCCGATTCCAATCTTCAAGGCAGGCGGGGTCCTATCCATATCACCTCTCCCCTCTGGCTGCGAACGGTTTCTCATCAAATGCGTTCTTCCTACACTCTGGGTTCTTTGCCATCCTATGCCTCCTTATATCCTGAGCTGTGTCGCTGGCTGCTCCAGTGCGAACCTACAGGGTCCAGTTCTTTGATGCTCCAATGCCGCACACACACAGAGATATCGCATTGTGTAGCGCGAACGTACGAAATTTCCCCCATTTTCGCGGCTCGTTGGATTGACGTCAGGGCCATTGATTCAATCCTCTAACACACGCACACATCTCGAAGACGTGTAGGGCGCTAAGTCATCTTTTTGTCCGACCACTTTTTGATGAAAGCCTCTATCCTCCGCCAGACGTCATGGATAGCAGCTATAATCGGAAGAAAGGCAAGTTATTCTACGACATTGTTATGCTACAGGCAAGCACTCCATGTTCTGGCTCTAATTCCTCTCGATTTGAAGATGCGTTTGCACTTCATCAGGCGGAAGATACACTCCATCGAATTCCACGATATCATTTGGAGACATAGTCTCAAACGTTCAAGGATATGTGGCAACTTCCTCAGGGTGACAACGCAGAGGGCTCTCTGATAAACACCCGATCATATTACCCGGATGCACGAACAACGAGTTCGAGTCCTTGCTAACGGTCCTCTTCACACCTAAGTGAGTTGATCTACAGGTTGAACTGGGACTTAGATGGGAACTAATGATATCAACAATACGTGATCGTGGCATAGGGCGGTGTCTCCCCTCACCCTGTCGAAAGATCAGTGGATCTCAGTTTTGAAGCTTGCAACGATGTGAGACATGGCTAAGGTGCGTCTTTTCTTGTCGACGCGCCTTTTGATTCCTCTCATCACGAAGTATTATTTCCGAGAACTGGCAATCGATAAGCTCTCTTCTCTCAATCTTACGCCAATTCACTGGCAGAAGGTTCAGCTGGGTAAAAAATATAAGATCGGTTCGTGGCTGATCGAAGGGTGCACTAGCCTCGTTCAAGATGCGCAAAACGTCTCCCTTGACGATTTGGGAGCTTTCCTCGGATGGGAGACGGCTGCTAGAGCTGTGTGGGCTGCGAAGAGATTCAAAGGCCGTGTGGTAATAGGAAGCGAGACATGGCAATGTCTCGTTTGCTCCAGACCAGGTACACTGGGCATGAAAACCACCACCGGGTACGCCAAAAAAAGCACCTACAATGCATTAAGTTTCGACCCTCCTGCATCAACAAGCAAAATTTCGCTAGAGTGCTCCATGTGCTCCCACTCTGGAGACAGTATCCAAGTAGACTTTTCGACTGCCGAGGGTTCCGGACCCGATTCGGTCTCAGCCGCAGTGAAGGAAGTGTTTGCGGAGGAGCTAAAGGCGATGTATTGAGCCCCATATGATCCTTTGCCACTCTTTTCTTGATGCTTTTGTCTGCATCTACATTGGTATTGGAGATAACCATGCCATCTTCGACTTTCCGGCTCACTTCACATCCGCATCGACGATCAACTTCTAAGTATCACCTGAGCACGAACTCTCGTAGATCAGCATATATACCTAGCTCGTCAGTTCACCACACTTCATTCTGCTGTCATCCGGCCTCATTCGAAGTTTATTCCGACTAGGTGTTACGATATATTGACTCATGTACATCTGCGACGACACCAGGATGATAATACCATTGGTCTGACTTCAAGAGATTGTAACTACAAAGTTTCATATTGTATCGAGACAGCAAAGGCGTAGTCGATTCGTTTGAGCATGCGCACCTACCTGCCTACCTGACTGACGCAAAAGGTGTAGGCATTGTTTTCTCATATGCATACACAGTCATTATCCCGTGTCGGGCAACAATGATCTCCTTCACACGCGACTGGTTTGTTCAACATCTCTATCCCCTGCCCTGCCCAGGACTCATAGAAAGTAGTGGCAATTGAAGAAAGGGAAATTGCTCCATGATTTAGACATCGTCGTCGTAAAGGTTCATTAACGTCCTGCCAAACAGTTGCGACGAGCCCTGCGCCAATAATGAAGCTCGTCGCTCATTCCAATCTTTCAGGCGGATTGGAACCTCCGATCCATATCACCTATCTCTAGCTGCTGGCGGTTTCTCATTGAATGTGTTTTTTCCGTCGTCCGAGTTCGTTGCCATCTTATGCCTGCTTATAACCTTAGCTGTGTCACTGTTTCTCCGTTGCGGACTTATCTTCCGCTTGCTACACACACCCACAGGGTAAGAGACAAAGAGCTTCTTATGGAGTGTGAATGTACGAAATTTCCACCTGGCATGCTAGCTCCTCGCTCGTACCAATAGATTTCGGGCTCGAGTCAGGGCCATTGACTTGAGTATCTAACACACGCACACATCGCAGAGCGTGTTGGGCGCTAATCGTTTCTCGTCTAGACTCTTTGATTAGCACCTCTATCCTCCGTCAAACGTCATGGGTAGCAGTGATAATCGCAAGAAAGGTAAATTCTTCTACGACAGCGTTGTTTTACAAGTAAGTATTCCATGTTTCGGCTCCGATCTTTCTTGATCTGAGAATCCGGTCATACCTCACAGGTGGAAGATACACTCCATCAAATTCCACGATATCATCTGGAGACATGGTCCCAGACGTTCAAGGATATGTTTCAAATTTCTCAGGGTGACAACGCAAATGGTTCCTCTGATGAATGCCCCATCATCCTACCCGGATGCACGAACGATGAGTTCGAGTCCCTTCTAACGGTGCTCTTCACACCTGGGTGAGTTGATCCACTGGTAGGGCTACGACTCGGATGGGGCACTAAATAAACTCGATAATCCGTGATTGCGACACAGGGCGGTGCCGCCAACCCTGTCAAAGGATCAGTGGATCTCAGTCCTGAAGCTCGCAACGATGTGGGATATGGCTCAGGTACACCTCGTTTTCTCGACGTGCTGCTCAACTCCTCTTAACGCAAAGCTTTAGTTTCGAGAACTGGCAATTGGCAAGCTCTCTTCTCTCAATCTCACGCCGATTCAGAATCTTCAACTCGGGAAAACGTATAAGGTCGCTTCGTGGATTGTCGAAGGATATACCGCGCTCCTTCAAGATACACAAACTATCTCCCTTGATGATCTGGGAGCTTCCTTGGGATGGGAAACAGCTGCTCGAATCTTGTGGGCTGCGAAGAAATTCAAAACGAAACGCTTTGTGGTGATAGGACGCGAGGCGTGGCAATGTTTGCGGTGCTCCAGATCAGGGACACTACTCGCAGCGGGAAGTCTACTCAGGCCGGTTTTTGCCATACAGAACCACGAGGAAGATGTATACGAAGATTCGTATGAAGATTCGACAGGTGAACCCTCGCTTGAATGCTCCGAGTGCCCCTACTCTGGGAATCGTATCCAGGTGGAACTTTCGACTCTCGAAGGCTCTGGGCCCGATTCATTCTCGGCTGCAGTGAGGGAAGTGTTTGCGGAGGAGCTGAAGGCGGCGTACTGAATGCCTACATTAGCCTTTAATTCGTGTAAAGTCTGGGACGACGACAGGATGATAATCTCATGTGTGCGACTTTCGGAGACTGCAGCTGGCAGATCACATACAACGTGTCTCGAGACAGCAAGGGAGTAGTTCGATTCGTTTGAGCATGTACGTCCACCTGGAGTCATATCTACCTATCTTAGTCGCGCAAAGGGCATAGGCGTCGTCTTCTAATATGCACACACAACCATTCCCTTCTTGTTTTGGGCGCTGGCCTCACCCTCTTCGTCCGTAGTTACTTCGTTCAAAGGTCCTATCCCTGTCCTGCCCGGAACCATGGAAAGAAGTAATAACCTGAACAAAGGGAAGTTCTTCTATGATATCGTTGTCGTAAAAGTTCGTTGGCCCCCTGTGATCTCTCCAGATTTCTCGATTGATCTTTCCCTCGCTACCAGGTGGAAGACACCCTGCATCGAATTCCACGACTTCATCTCGAGTCATGGTCTCAAATGTTCAAAGATATGTTCCAACTGCCTCAGGGACCTGAATCAGAAGGTTCCTCGGAGAAGAATCCGATCGTCTTGTCCGAATGTTCGAACGCCGAGTTTGAGAGCCTCTTGACGGTCTTGTTCACACCAGCGTGAGTCCTTTGGACTGGTTTTTTACGAGGAATTTCGTACAATCAAATCATACTTGTTAGAGCATTAGCCCCATTGAACCTGTCGAAGGATGAGTGGATCTCCGTTTTAAAGCTCGCAACGATGTGGGATATGGCTCAAGTGAGTGCCTCACCCCGGTATTCGATGCAGGATGTCTCAGCGCTCGAAACTACAGGTCAGAAAATTGGCGATAGAGCAGTTATCGTTGCTTGACATCACGCCTGTTCAGAAGGTCCAGCTTGGGAGAGCATACAAGGTCGCGTCATGGCTCATCGATGGGTGCACAGTACTTATCTGGGATCCTAACGTCGTGTCACTGGAATCCATGGCGAGCTCTCTTGGGTGGGAGGTAGCTGGCAGAATTGCGTGGGCTGCAAGGAAAAATGCAGTTCCAAGGGAAGGGAAGATCGTCATTGGGACAGAAAAATGGCAATGCACGAATTGCTCTAAATCTGGCTTCATAACCACGAGTCGACCACCATTTTTCGGGGTTGGCAGGCCACCAACATGGGCCTCCTGCTCCTCATGCGGCGGTAGCTCGAAAGCCATTCAGGTAGAGCTCTCAAGTCTCGACCTTAGCTCCGTGTTGCACCCAGGAGCGTTAACCAATCCCAACACTTCAGACTCAGGCCCCAGCTCTGGAGAAGGCCGGGTATCTGAGGCAGTAAAGGAGGTTTTTGCGGAAGAGTTGAAGGGCATGTACTGATTGTATAAGCACTCCCACTCTAACACTAGAAAATTGTTTTCCACGTCTTACCGCTCCCATGCTCCCTAAAGGACCGAGGCTATACGTTGCCAGTTCACAGAGGTCTTTTGCGTCGCCACCATACAGATTGCTACAGTACTATTCACATCAACTATGTATGGATTCGGTTTCACTGCAAGTCACATTTCACAACTTCTTCCCTTGCTTCAGCCACCTCTCTTCGTAGCTTCATGAGTCTTCCCCTTAACCAAATTCAACTTGATCTACATACCACAGCGATATGTATGGTGATAACGTGGCACGTAACGCTGAGTCCGTGACATTTTTTGGCGACGGAGCGCCAAACGAGACCATCGTCACGAGCTGGTGCCCGCCAAAAGATGTAAGGCACTTTTTTGCGTTTAACCCATACAGATTGCACAGATTGCTTCAGTAACTCGAACGTCTTGGTGGCCAGTCACCAGAAATTCCACAAGCAAGAGTTCGGGCTTTGCCTGTGGGAAGCGAGTAAAACTCGGCGTGGTGCCCCGGGCTTCTGTTATCCACTTTCTTCCCTTTTCTGAGATCCTAGTCCGAATCTGACCTTGCGTGTGAAGCAATCTGGCACTTTGTCAAGGGATTGTTGTCACGTCCATCAGTGACACTTATCAGGTGCCGTGACAATCGCGTCTGACTTTGGCACTGGCCGTCACATTCACTCCTGTTGAACCTCATCGCTACCTACCTTAGTAATGCAAAAGGCATTGGCGTCGTTCTCTAATATACACACATAACCATTACCTTGCCGTTGGGCGCCAATATTCTCCTCGTCCGCGATTACTTCGCTTAATACTTCTATTCCCGTCCCTGCCGGAATCATGGAAAGAAGTTATAACTTGAAGAAAGGGAAGTTCTTCTATGACATAGTCGTCGTAAAGGTTCGTTGGCCTTCACGATCTCTCCAGATTTCTCGATTGACCTTTCTCTCCCTACCAGGTGGATGACACCTTGCATCGAATTCCACGATATCATCTGGAATCATGGTCCCAAATGTTCAAAGACATGTTTCAACTACCCAAGGGACCTGAATCAGAGGGTTCTGTTAGAGGTATCCTTTATATATATTTTCTATCCTTATTGCAGCTTTATCCCTCTTCTTAATTCGATGCTCTCATCGACGTCTAGCTTCTCCTATTTATTAGATTACAAACTACCTTACATATGTTTGTTACGCTTCAATCTCGCCGATCGTATTTAGCTTGTCCGTCAGCCTATTCCGCCCCTCAGATTCTTACCATTATCTGAGGGTGCGTACGTCTCATTTCATCTCGCCTTTACAGTTCCGCTTACCGGTAGATATAGCTTATTTCATTGTCTACTAGGTTCGCTCAATAGATTCTTACCATTATCTGAGGCTTATTTCATCGTCTACCAGACTCCGTCCACCGCTTGATCTCCCATTTAACAGGTTCCTTGGAGAAGAATCCGATCGTCTTGTCCGGATTTTCGAACGCCGAGTTTGAGAGCCTCTTGACGGTCTTGTTCATACCAGCGTAAGTCCTTTGGACCGATGATTTCGAGGAAGTTTCGTACAGCTGAATTATATTTCTCAGAGAGCTAACCCCATTGAACTTGTCGAAGGATGAGCGGATTTCCGTCTTAAAGCTTGCAACAATGTGGGATATGGCTCAAGTGAGTACTTCACCACCATCTTCGATGCAAGATATCTCAGCGCTTGAGAATACAGGTTAGAACATTGTCTATAGAGAAGCTGTCCTCGCTTGAAATTACGGCTGTTCAGAAGGTCCAGCTTGGGCGAGCCTACAAGGTCGCATCATAGCTAATCGATAGATGTACAGCACTTATCGAGGATCCTGAGGCCGTGTCGCTGGAGTCCTTGGCGAGCTCTCTTGGATGGGAAACAGCTGCCAGCAGGATTGCATGGGCAGCAAGGAAGAGTCCAGGTCGATTAGTAGGGAAGATCGCCATCGAGACGGAAAAATGGCAATGCACGAATTGTTCAAAATCTTGGTCCGTAACCGCAAATCGCTCTGGATTACAAGCATTCGGGTCCAACCCACTCCATGTCAACTGCTCCGCATCACGAGGTCGGGAGCCGTTCAAGTAGAGCTCTCAAGTCTCAACCTTAGCTCTGGAGAAGCACGTATACCCGAGGCAGTAAAGGAAGTTTTTGCTGAGGATTTGAAGGACATGTACTGATTTTGTAACCACTCTAACGCTGATTAATTATTCTCTGAGTCTGACTGCCCCCATGTCCGGTTTCCTAAAAGATTGAGCTCGACAGGCAACCAGAGCCGAGGCTACACGTTGGCGTCTCAGAGAGGTTTTTTGCGTTGTCACCGTACATATCGCTACAGTACTATTCACCTCACCGTGTACGAGCTCAAACACACCACAAGTCACATTTCCATCAACCTCTTCCCTTGCTTTAGCAATCTGCCCTTGGTATCGCATTGGCGTGTATGAGATGAGAACAGGCCCATGGGTGGGATTGCATAGTATTCGAGAACAGGAATTCAACGAACCCACCTCTCTGTGAAACCGAGCGATCCCATCCGTCGTCATATTCTTTGCCCAAGTAGAAGGTGCAAGTACAAGCGCATATGCAGCCCCAGCATCCTTCGCATCTTCACTCAACAGTTTAGTCGCAAACTTGATCTATATACCGTGGCGACCTGTATGGTGGCAACGTAACACTGAGTCCGTCGTTGCGATGTGCGTGTAGTTGATATGGTTTTTTGGCCGAATTATCAACTGGAGATAATTACATGTCGTAGAAAAGCCACCCTGAACTCCTAGTTGCAAGGGATTCCACTACTATACTATGCGAGCTCCGACGTCCTCGTGCGCAGTTATTTTCGCTTTTGACAGTCAAAGATTTTCGAATCCCACCGCGATACGGTTGCCAATTTTCAGCGACGGAGCGCCAAAACAGGCCACCGTCGCTAAGTTGTGCCCGTGAAGAAACTTAACGCACCCTCTTGTCTTGGGATCATACAGATTGTTACAGTAATTCGAAGGCCTTGGTGACCAGCACAAGAAAACCACGTGAGAAGCGAGTAAAACTCGGCACGGCGCCCTGGGCTTCTGAAATGCCCTTTCTTGCCTTTTCTCATGTCCAAGATCCGGCTCTCACCCTACTTTCGAAGCGATCAGGCACTTCATCGAGGGATTGAGGCAAGATAAGGCATCGGCGCATCGCAGCTCTTCCGCGCTGCCATTGATATCACGCCCAACCGTGACACTTGTCAGGTGCTGTGACACTCGCGTCTGAATCTGGACTTTCAAGTCTGCACAAAGATTTGTCAGCATTGGGTAAGCCTTCCCTGTCAAAAACACTAACGTGTCCAGCGCGTGGGCTGGATCAATTCCTGCCAGGACAGCAGGAATTGATGGCATCAAGGCTCCCAGGATTGTTCAGAAATCGTGAGCCTCGATCGATCGGCAATCCTCCTCTACATCCTCCCCTACTCCTCATCTTTCCCAAATCTTTCCCAATGTGCGCTGGCTAACGAGAACTCGTCCGAATTGGTACGTACATGTCTTCTGTCTCTTGCGACGCGTCAGAAAAATCTGATGAGTTTTTTTTTTAGCTTTTCTGCAGTTCACCGCGTCAGGACGCGCTCAACCGTGTCGCTAGGCCCCTTCTCGATGGGCGCTGGCTAACGAGAGCTGGTCAGAGCTGGTACATATCTTTTTTCCTCGCTCTCTCGACGTGTCTGATGAATTTTTTTTAGCTTGTGCTCAGTTCACCGGGTCAGGACGCGCTCGACCATGACGCTACGCCCCTCCCCAATGGGCGCTGGCTAACGAGAACTGGTCAGAGTTGGTATGTACTCATTCTATTGCTCTCCCAACACTTCTGAACAGTTTTTTTATAGTTTTTGAGTAGCTCACCGTGTCAGGACGCGCTCGACTGTGTCGCTACGCCCTTCCGGCACTGGCTAACGAGAACTGGTCAGAACTGGTGCGTACTTGTTTTCTTGCTCTCTCGACGCGTCTGATGATTTTCTTTTAGCTTTTGTGCAGTTCACCGGGTCAGGACACGCTTGACCATGTCGCTATGCTCCCCCCAATGGGCGCTGTCCGACGAGCGCTGGTCAGAACCGGTACGTGCTTGCTTTCTTGCTCTCGACATCTCTGATGAATTTTCTATTCTTTTAGCTCTTGTTCAGCCTCGTCAGTATGCACTCGACTGCTGCTATGGCTTAACCGTGTCACCATTCCCTCAACTGTGTTCCTGTGCCCATGACACTGCGTCACCGCACCTTCAAACTGCATCACCGCATCCTCGACCATGTCACCACGCCCTCAACCATATCACCGCACCATCAACCATGTCGCCACGCCCTCAACCATGTCACCGTGCCCTCAAACATATCACTACCACATGCTAAACCGTGTCTCCGCGCTCTCAACCGTGTCACCGTGCCCTCAACCGTGTCACCGCACCCTCAACTGCATCACCATGCCCTCAATGTGTAGATTGAGCTCCAAGTTCGGATGAACTGGTGGTTGCAAGTGGCGATGTGCTACTGGAGGACCTATCTGCGGTAGTGTGTTGAGGGGCAGGCGGCAGGCCGTACGCTTTTCTTTCATTTTTTTAAAAATCTTTTCATTGTGCCTTCCCTTTGGTTGTTGCTCAATCTTGACCTTCCTGGAAGTACATCTAGTTTGTATAATATATTTTGCTTTTCTCCCAACCCCTAAAGCACTGCGGTGATGCTTCCGATTGACCCGGTGATGTGCCCTTCCCCCCTTCTTTTGATTCTCTTCTCGTTTGAAACTCTTCAGAGCAACGTCAAATCCAAGCCGTCGTAACTGGTTCAGGTTCTTGGATCTTAGCCTGTCTGCCTCCACAAATGAATGGTCAGTCCCTTTCTCCCAAATTGTGTTTTTCATTGCCTTTTTACAGTGAGCCGTCCCAGGTGCTCAAGATTAAAATGGGAGGTCAGCGGAAATTCGTACGTTGCTGAAATGGCTCCTCCCCTGCCTCCCCGCCCTGGTCCCTCTGCAGCCCAGCTCCTCGTGCATGCATGCCGCGAGTTGCAAGCTGCCCATCCAAATGACATTGTCGCTTGGGCACCCCTTGTCGGGGCTGTTGTTATTATTGCCTGGTGAGTATTTCTATTGTTCTCTTTCCGCTGGAAGTCAGCTTACATCTGTACTCAGGCCGCTACGTTCTCGTCAGGAAATTCAGCAGCTCGTTGCCCCCAGTGGACTTCGCCAATATCTTATTGCGCGAGGACTCCATATTTCCTGCTTTTGTGCTATCCTCACCGGCTCTTCGACGTCCT